>WHYT01015373.1:205608-221489 GCA_009806455.1 Tetrax tetrax
AAAAAAAAAAAAAAAAAAAATTAGTGGTAGACTCATGTAAACAGCTGCCAGACTTGCACGAGAGGAGAAACGACCTTGTCGACCCGCCTGACTGTGGGCGTAGAAGTCACAAGTTGAACCATCAAAAACCATCAGTGGGACGGAGATGATTAAGCAAGAAAACAGATTAAGTGGTTCCAGATTGTGCTAGCGAGGAATATTTTTTGTTGGGTTGTTTTTTTTTTTAAATATCTGGCTTATTGCTATGGTATCTAAAAATTGCTCCCTAGCCTATGTGATTGCTGCAAAACAGAAACAGCGACTCTGGACATTGGCGGCTGGTAATGCGCGATGGCGGCCATGTCAGGAGGGCCGGGGGGGATACGCTCGCTCTTAGATAAGGTGGGATAAAACTCATCCCGCGCTGTCGTTCACAATTAAAAAGGGATGATGTGGTAGAGGTCGGCATCGCTTCCCCGTGAGAAAAGCTGCTGCACAAGGAGATCTGAAAACAACCACGATTTTCTGATGGATATATACGTTTTCTTACTGCAAGGGATGGATGAGCTCATGTCCTGAAGCAGGACAGTTTAGATACTTTCAAATTTTATACAAGATAAAGTGCAGATGTGCTTTTTATCCATGTATTGGTCTTTTCTTCACGTTTCTTGCCAAATTTAGTCTCTCAGTCTCTGCAATGGGTGATATATTGCTTTTGTGTTCTGTTGGGTGTTTGGTGGTTTGATTTACAGTCGGGGCAGATCCTTGATCACTTTTTTGTACAATTCAAGAGAAAATATATACATGTCAGAAACAAAGTATTTCCTTCTTCATTTTTTCAGCCATTAGCATAACCGAAGACAGAAGATTTATTTAGGATTAGCTCTTTAGTCCTCCAGAATTGCAAGCAACCAGTTTTTTCAGATTAAGCCAGAAGCTGCAAATAAAGACCCTGATTGTCAAGCCAGGCGTACATCAGGGTGTCACAGGGCCCGTCACATTGGGCTTCGAGCTAGAAACAACCAGGCTTTGCAAGCAGCCTTGAAGAAGAGCAGCTGCAACAAAGATTATATTCATTTCTTAAAAAAAAAATAAAAATGCAGGAGTGATCTCAGTGGATCAGAAATAAAACCTTAATAAATCTGAGGAAAAACATAATTATAAGAGGAAAAATGGCATCTATGGGAGGAAAAAAAAAAGAAGAGAAATAGCAGAAAGCATTTCAGAACATGTTTGCTTTGCACTTGAAAAAGTGCTAGAAATAGATTCAAACCAGTTTTCAACTGCTCTATTTGCTGCTGAAAGTATGCCACTACGGCAATTTTGACAATGGCAGTGCCATGTAGCAGTAAATATGTTTGGATTTGGGAGCTGGCAGAAGTGTGGACTGTGCTGCCGTCAGCTCCTGCTCCTGCCGCGTAATGTGGGCTCTGAAACGCTGCTGGCTTTTCCGCAAGGGGAGGCGGCGGATCAGTGGTCTGGAGTTTGGATGTGATGGCGATGTGGTTGTAGCTCGCAATGCTGGAAGGGTAGATGGGTAGAGAGGCAGCATCTCATCTAATATTATACAGAGATAATTCTCGTGATCTCTGAGATTTGTGGTTATAGACTCAGTGATTCTCAGAGACATTTAGATGCTTAAACAGTTAGGCATGGAAAGGGGTTTTTAAGTGCATCAGGGCACTTCTTTGCTGAATCAGTGGGAGTTAGGCACCAGAATGCTTCTGAAAGCATTGCGACGTGTTTATCCTCAATATCTTTAAACAAGTCTGCAAGCGCCATCCCCTTGGCATACACAGCAGCTGCTAAAATAAAATTTATTTGGGTCTGGGTTTAGATTTGTGAGCACCTGTTATTTTCTAAGATGAATTTTTAGAATTGCCTTCTTACTCCACCTGTATTATTATTTTAATTGTGAGCTTGTGTCTAGCTGTTTCCATAAACTTTACTTTTCTGTAGCGAAACCTGGATGCCTTTCAGTTTTAATCAGTGAATAGGAGCAAGCCACCGCTGAATCAGAGACATCAGAGATCTCAGCTTTCAGAATAATTAGGTCCATACAAGAAAAATGTTTTCAGGTTCAATCATCAATTTTGCCTTCTAGGAATGAGTCTGTCCTACTCTGATGGGTGGGGCAAGGTAAGCCATCACTTTAAAAGGATGCTCCATTTAAGTAAATGCCTCTCTCTTATTACCAGTCTTTGTAATTATTTCTGTGGCACAGCTCTAATGGTTTTATTAAGCTGTGTTACGCTTTAATGTTTATTCTGATTGATGAATGAATTACAGAATAGTGTCACTGCTGTTGTACTAGACAAGAAGTGCTTAGACAGTCCCACTGTAGTTCATAGGAGAAGTATTTTCTCAATAAAGTGCTTCTGTAACTAGGTGTTTGTTGCTAAAAGTACAGGCTGTTTTCCACAGTAATTTTAAAAAAAAAGTGAAGTTTCTCCTCTGGTTAGATATAAATTATGTACCTAGAACAGCATATATAATGACATTAGTCGTCTGTATAGGTGGGAGCTGCACAATTTGCATGGAGGACAAAGGCAAAACCAGGTGGATATTTACCATCTTCATGTCCTATCCCACTCTCCAACCTGGAAGATGACTTCTTCTGTTACTGGCCATGAAAGATGCTTAGTGCCAGCACAAAGAAATTAAAATACATTCTAGAAACAGTTAAGGATAAAGTAATGGAGATAAAACTGTATTTTAAAGAAAGCTTAGAAGATCTTCCATTTACCAGTTAACTCTGTCAACAAATAAGAGAGTCTTAGTGGGTTCAAGTCCCAGGAATAGATAGGAAAAATGCAGTACCAGGACTGCATCACCAGCCCAGCTAACAAGGCGAGGAGATCAGAGTCTGCACGGCAGGAAACACGATTGTAAGTGTCTTCAGTAACTCAAATGTAAGTTGGGTAAATGTCACGGGAGGGGGTGATGCTGTTTAGAAACTGTCCATGACCACTACTTGGGAAACCAGAAGAGAAAAAGAAATCCCTGGTTTAGTCCTAAGCAGTGTCATAATATTATTGACAAAGAACCATGCTCTAACAGTAACTGTAGTGTCCTTGGATTCAAAATCCTGGTAGCACCAAGAAAAAGAAAATCAGCAGCATTCTGCTTTCTTTTCAGAAAAGTATGGTAATATAAAATAAGACAAACCTTTCATTAAAAGGAATCTCTACAAGAGTTAAGTCTTCCCAGGTGGCATGGAGACTGTTTAAAGCTGCTGTACTGGAGACAGAATAAGTGCACCAGAAAAAGATAATTTCCAAAAGGGAAACTGTGTGAGTGAAAAGCAAGGTAATGGACATTACTAGATGAAGAAGGCTTCCTTCAACAAGCAGAAATTTTATACAAATTAGAAAAAAAAAAGAGGGATAACCTCAGATGGGTTAAATACAAAAGCATGATAAGCAGCCAGAAAAAGAAGGTTCAGGGTCGACTTGCAAAAGATATAAAAAATAATAGGAAGTCTTTCTCGGAACAAATCAGGAAGCCTACCAGAGTTTGACTGCTCTGTAAGGCAAATAGATTGTTTAAGATGCAGAAGCAACATCTGGAGAAGATACAGCCATAGAAGAAAAGCTAAATGGATTTTTGCATTTGTGAATGGCATGGATGAGCTTGGGTAAACTCCAAAGCTGGACAACTTCTTTAAGGGGTGTAATTGGGAAAGCATGTTTTGGATTAAACTGTAAGTATAAAAAATGAAGGAATACCTTAACAAAATGAGCAGTAGCCAACTGTTGAGACCAGATGGTGTTCAACCAAGAGTTTTCAAGCAGCTCAGGGATGGAGTAGTTTAGGTACTCACTGCTGTCTCTAACTTCTCACTTAAAACTACCTTGCCATACTTGCCTACCAGACTTAGTGGGCGCATGAAGGTGACACATTAGGGGAAGTCATTACGGCTTTTGGTAAAGCAAATTAGTGTCTCACAAATCTACCAGCTTTCTTTGAAGAAGTCAACAAGGTCATGGACCAGGGGAGAGAGATTCAATTAACCATCTGTGATGATTTCCAAAAGCACTCAGTAAGATTTGTCCCCAAAGGAAGTAAAAAAATGGGCTGCTAATGGATATGAAACTTGGGAAAATAAGTGATAGAAATGGAAGTGAATAGTGATTTACAAAATGTGCTGACAATTCAGGGTAGGGCTAACGGAGAAGAGCTGTGAATGACTTTGTGTTACTAATAGCCTCAGTGACAAAATGGCAGGTGAAATTAAAATCAGATAAATATGAAAGGATAACACATGAGAAAAAATATCCTAACTTTGCATATATACTGAGGAACTTTGAGTTTAATTTTACCCCTGAAGAAAAAGGCCTTGGGGTTATGAGAAGTGGTTCTCTGAAAACAGCTCAGGGATCAGCAGTGATCAAAATGGAAATTGAGAACTGTTAGGATTAATCTCTGTAGATGTACTGCCTTTCTCACTTCCAGGGGAACGCAGGTTCTAAGTGTAATCTTAATTACAGCCTAATTGGAAGGAGTAACGTTATACATAGTGTGCTGCTCTAGAGGGAGAAAAAGCGTTGTATTGTGGAGAGTCAGTCGTCAAAATGCGTGGGTGCAAAGCAGTTTGTTATTCTTCAAACATCTAAGTTGGCATTGTGAATTAAGGGGAAACAGGATAGAAATATTCATGCTTCCCATTTTAACTGGTGCAGACAAGCTTAGGACTACTGGAGTGAAGAAGTATTAGTACAAATACATAGTTTATGATGATGATAGACCAGATACAATCTGTGTCCTTTTGAGTTTCTTTTTCCTAGACGGAAATATTTTTCTTTTTCTTGGAAGAAAATATTTTCATGCAGTTCGTATTGTTTTAAGTCTATTAATAATTGTACAAAGCCTTAACAGCAGAGATTGTAATGTATATATTATTAATGCGTTTGCAGAGAAAAATATACTAATGCTTTCCTAAATGCTCAATTAAGCAATTACCTAATGCCACAAAGCTTTAGTAATAGAGAGTGAGTACAACCTTTAATTCGTTTTACGAGATTGTAGATGTCTACGAGTTTTTCTAAGAAGAGAGAAGAGGATGTGGAGTGAAGCAGCCTGAGAGGAGAACAGCATCCAGCCCGCCCTGACAAACAGCCCTGGGAGGTTGTCCCAAGCTTTCTCCGTGGCTCAGCTGGCCAGGAGGCTGTGGACTGCCGCTCCTGGAGTATTAAATACAATCACATCAGCCTGAGCCAAAAGGAAGAGTTCTCTGGCTTCTTTCTTCCCTTTCTTTTTCCCTTGCCCCAGCCCTTCCTGGAAATGTCCGTGTTAAAATGGAAGCTGAATCAATTTAAAACACCAAGAAAAAGAGCGAGTCTGTAGATTTGTTTAGCAAGCTTTCTTTTGAGCTTAGGTAAGTGTTGCCTTTTTTATTCTAGAACATTACTAATTCCTGTGCAGCTCCTTTAACAGTTATCTTTAAAACCCAATAAAAATCACTGATACAATTTGTCATTTTTTTTTTCCTGAATTTTGTTTAGGCAGATTAGTAGATCTCTTCAGAGTAAAGTGTAAGCGCTTATCACCTGCTGGTTTAAATTTCAACACTGTGGTTTTGATCAGCCTGTTTACTTAGCGTATCTGCTGTAACCTTTGGCACAGCGGGGACCTAAAAAAAAGAGTTGTTTAATAAGAAGTATGTACACACCACAGACCACACTCTTTTTGTGATATTCTTAATAGGCAAAGCAAACTTTCAAGTCACCTCGTCTACCATTTTTTTAGATAAACTACTCTGCAGATAAACTTTTATTTCATACGTTAGGATTATATGGCAATTCGAGTTGGAGAGAAGAGACAAGGTCTCTTCTCCAATCTCCTCCTCAAAGCACAGTCAGCTCACAGGTCAGACCAGGTTGCTCAAGATGTTATCCCGTGTGGGCTTGGAAACCTCCAAGGATGGAGTTTGCGTTACCTCCCTGGGCAACCTGCTCCACTGTTTGGGTGTCGTCACAGTGAGTAAGTTTTTCCTTATGTGTAGTCAGAACCTTTCATGTTTCAACTATTGTCTGTTGTCTCTTCATCCTTCCGCCATGGACCCCAGTGAGGAGCCTGACTTCATCTTCTTGATGACCTCTTCACAGGTTCTGGAGGGCTGCTGTCAGATCTCCTATTAATCTCTTGTGCAGGTTGGACAAGCTCTCAGTTTCCTCATTCTCTCCTTGTGAGACATGTGCTCTAGCAAATGCAGTTATTTTAACATAGAAGGGAATCAGGTTGATCAGGCACAATTTACCCTTGTTAAATCCAAACCTCTTTCCTGTCTCCTTCTCCTTCAGGTGCTCAGAAACGTACTCCAGGAGGACATGCTTCGCAATTTTCCCAGAGTCTGAAGTGAGACTGTCCCACCTACTTTCTGCAAGTTGAACTTTTGGACATCTTTGAAAATGCTCTTGGCATTTGCCCTTTTCCAGTTGTTGAGATCTTCCACCAATCTCCATCACTTTTCAAAGACAACAGAGAGTGGCCTTGCAAAGACGTCAGCCAGTTCTCAGCACCATGGATGCAGCCTGTCAAGTTCCGTGGATTTGTATGTGTCGAGATCTCTCAAGCAATCCCTTGACTTGACCGTCGTCCATCGCTGTGTAAGTTACCCCCTGTGCACGTTTAAATGAGATACGTTAGTATTTTGCAGCTAAGTCATGGCAAGCATATGTTTGTTCATGCTCATGCTTGGACACACAAAATACAACCAATATGGGGTGACAACTCAGCAAAGCACTGATTCAGCCTTCTGTGAACTGATAAAAAAGTACCATGCTGTTGAGAAAATCACCACTGTAATCTTAACAGCAGTTTTGCTTGAGGTGCTGCCAGGCTGATGTAGAAGATGTAAAGCTGTTGTAGAAGGGGAAGGTGCTTATTAGTTCTGCTCCAGAGCTGAGAGGGCTCCTCTTCAGGCGATGGTGAGATCTGTGAAACTGAGCAGACGTGCAAGCCGTTGACTGCTTTAGTGGGTGCTTTCCCAAAAGTGTTTTTACCCAACATAAAGCGGTAGGTTAACTCTGTCTGGGCATAACATTCATAACTCATAGCTGGGCAGCAGTGCTACGGCTGCTGAGTTGCAGTCACATCTGCAGCGTGGTTCCCAGGAAGATTCCTGAAATCAAATCTATGGCTTTGCTCTGGGAGGGGGATTTTTGCTTATGGGAGACACTGAAGGGTGACCGTTGACCCCCAACCAACCAAACGCACCCAAACATTTCTCTTTCTATTGCCACGTGTTGTATTTTCTCTGCTCTCTGTGAGCCCAAAGGATTACTGAAGAGGAGGAAATTGCTGATTTAGCAGTGCCTGACAGATGCAAGAGCAATTACCAGAACCCATCAAGGCTTCTCTCAGCTGCAGAAAGCATGAAGAGCATATTTTGACAGTGTGCCACAGGCAGACAGGGTCCTGCTTTGTGTTACGCTGGGAATAAATCGTGCCTGGCCATGTCAGGAGCGTATGCAGGGTTTGCAGGATCTGCCGAGGATCTGTCACCGAAGAGTTTCTTTTACTGCCCTGAACTGCGTAACAAATTAAAGCGGGCTCTCTGCTGCACACAGTTTTACTGTGCCATAATAAGACTCAGAGCAGGACAAAACAATTAAAAAGCCTGAAAAAGAACAGGCAAGACGGAGGCCGTGCAAGGGACAGATCAAAACAGTCCCGTTTCCATACCACAGAGATGCGAGGCTGCTTGCTGCTGCCCGAAGAGGAAGGATGCAAGCCTTGAGAGCATGGGGTTATCCACTCTGCACTGGCCAGTTTTGACACAAACAGAGCATAGAAATCCCACAGCTGATCCCTCCACTCCAGAAACAAGGCTTTTTTTCTCAAAAATTTACCCAAGCTGCTATCTCTGTTCCTCTGACTGTGTCATGCAGGGCAGCATGGTCTGAGACCCACTACGCGTGTTGTCTGTGTGCCTCTCTCTGCTATCATGTGTGGCCCACACATGACCAGAGCATCTTCTGGGCGGCTCCAAAGCTTCTCCTTCTTTTTTTTCCCCTTCCCTTCCCCCGTTGTCAGGACCAGGTTTTATTTTGAGGACTACTCATCAAAAGCAGACCACTCCAAGTCATTGTTAAGTCAATTTTTTTTTTTTTTTTGTGGTTCAACAGCTCACAGAAAAAGAGTTTCCTTTGACTTTTTCTCTGTAAATCTGGGTAGATGTTACAACAAAGGCCAGTGAGTGCCCATGTCTTGCTCTAATAATGCAGATGTGGGAGGCAGGGATGTGCATTTAGAGCTGGGGGCTCAGCAGTGCGTCTAGGACCCCCCTTCTGAGGGTGGACTCACCTGCCAGCTTCTCCACTGCAGTAAGACCACAAACACTCTCCTGTGCGTGGAAGATGTCTTATCCTGAGAGGGGAAATAAAGCTGCTCTTCCTAGAAATGTACAAATGTTAAATCATGCTTGCCCGCTAATATTGCTGAAGTTGTGCCAAAGAACAAAAGAGGCGCCTGGGCCAAGATAAATCAGCGCTGAAAACAGAGAAGAGCGTTATTTGAACAACGAGGCTGGTGAGCCAGTTCGAAACCAAGTGCCCCGAGCCAACGCATGCTATTTCTACCCTTCCCACTGCTGCCAAATGACTTGCTTAAATGTGGCGTTTCAGGCTGAGAAGCAGGAATAATGGAGTTTTGACATTGTAATAGATTTATAGAGAATTCTTCCTGCAAAAGCGTGTAACCTGAAGACCCAGTTGCAGGATTGCTGGGAGGCATTTTTGGACCTTCTCCATGCTTTGGATGCTCAGTGTGTGGTGACTTTTGACTTTTTTGACAATTTGCATTGTCTCTTCTTTCTATTTTTGTTTCCATTTTGTTTTTATTTCTGTTGCCAGAAAAAAAAAAAAAAAAAAAAAAAAAAAAGCATCCTTGGAATGCATGTTGGTTTCTGAACCAACTCTCTTTCTGCTTAAAGGTTTGTTCCTGAGAGACAGTGGCTAAAGCCTGCGAGCTCCTGGCTGATCAGATGCTGCCTTAATGAACCAGAAGGACAAATACAGCTCTGTAGCCAGACCGAGAGGTTTTTGCTTGCAAGAAGAATGTTGAATGAGAAACCGCAGAAATAACTTGTGGGAAGGATGCTGTGTTTTAAAACACAATTGGAAACATATTTTGTTATTTCTGCAATGTTTCATACCAAAAAAAGCTATCATTCACCTTGCTCAAATATTTTTTTTAAGCCTTGCGTAGTAATGTGTGCGATCACCGTGAGCTGACAGCTACAGGACACTAGTTCTACAGGAACATGGTAAACATGAAGGATGGACTGATGCACTCCGGGAGCACGTGAACGTGGCAGCAGTTCACCCTGCCTTGCTTTCCTGAGAGCTTTTTGCCTTGCAGATGGAAGAGGATGTCACTAAGCCTCTTGTCATGTACCACAAAGGCTTCCCATCCCTACCCTGCATCGCAGCACCAAGCCTGAGAGAGGGACCAGAGCTTTTCCTGGCTTTCCCTTTCCCCCCAGCAGTGCTGCAGTATCATCCCCTTCACCAGCATTGCTGTTTCCCTGCCAGATCCCTTTTTGCCCATTATCCCTTCATCCAAACAGCAATTTCCATCCCTCTGGCAGTGCCCACAGCACTCTTTTCCCTGGCGAGCTGAGCTGAGCCAAGACATCTCCTTCTCCAGGATGCAACTCAAGGTTAACCTGAGCCTTTTTTATTTTCAGCTGAGTCTTTAACTGGCCAGGAATCTGCGCGCTGCGAATGCCAGCAGAAAGAGAGATCTTTCCAAAACCTATGGGAAATATTAAGGTGGAAGAGAGACTGGTAGCCTGAATGCCTCTTTGCAGACTTTTCTCTCTCCTCTGATTAGAGATCAGCGAGCCTTTTCTTAGCCCTAAAGTTAGTTTTTCTAAAGACTTCCCTTTTTGGGTCTTTCAAAAATTCAAGCAGAGCTGCCAGCATTGCAGAGCTAAGGCATGGAAGCATCGCTGCGGTGGTGGTGCCGGTACCACAGCCTGACAGGCGCCGGAGCAGCCAGATGACACTGCGGTTCTTCCTCTACAAGTGGTTTCAATTCACTTGTCAGGAGTTTTGCTGGCACCACTGAAAGGAAGGCAGCAGTCAGCAAGCTTTGTCGGTAGGACTTCGGGGATGTCAGTCTGGCCTTTGGTGTTGTAATCCCTTGTAAAGATTGAAACTGCTTTAATTAGGGTTGTGAACTTTTCTGTTTGCTTGTTTGGGTTTTTTTTTCACAGAGGCATGCTACCAGGAAAAGCCACAAATATTTTAATGTAAACATGCTAACATCATTTTATTTTATTTCCCTCCCCAAATGGAAATGCACTTATATCCCTATTAAATACTTACTGCTTTGAAGGTTACTAGCTGAAAAGCATTAGAGAGAAAGCAATGTATTAACAAGCATGAGGGTGAAGTGGCTTCAGAGGAAAGGCAGCCTAAGAAGAGCATGGACCAGTTGGAGAGAATCCAGAGGAGGCCACAAAGATGATCAGAGGCCTGGAGCACCTCTCCTGTGAGGACAGGCTGACAGAGTTGGGGCTGTTCAGCCTGGAGAAGAGGAGGCTCCGGGGAGACCTTCGAGCGGCCTCCCAGTACCTCAAGGGGGCCAACAGGAAAGATGGGGAGAGACTCTTCAGTAGGGCCTGTTGTGACAGGACAAGGGGTAATGGTTTTAAAATAGAGGGAGGTAGATTTAGATTAGATATTAGGAAAAAAAAACTTTTACAATGCGAGTTGTAGAACACTGGCCCAGGTTGCCCAGAGAGGTGGTGGATGTCCCATCCCTGGAAACATTCCAGGCCAGGTTGGATGAGGCTCTGAGCAACCTGATCTGGTTGGAAACATCCCTGCACCTTGCAGGGGGGTTGGCCTAGATGACCTTTGAAGGTCCATTCCAATCCTAACCATTCTATGATTCTAAGACTCACAGATGATTGTGGGGTTCCTGCTTACAGCATGGGGTCTCCTCACCCTGCTGCAGACCTTGCTACGTGAAGAAGGGTGGATCCTACCTTTACTGTACCTATTTCTCTTGGCTGCTGCAAAAGGCAGACCATAGAGTCTGGCTCAAATATCCACACCACTGTGGAGGGCCTGGAGGTTGAGTCAGATGAACCTCAGGGAAACCAGCATCACATTTCAGATAAACAACGCCAGGCAAGCGGATACACAGACCTTGCCTTAAGCGAGGTTGCACGGTATTAAAAGACTAGAGTGGGAAAGAAAACAGAAAAAAAAATGCTCATTTAATTACACATTATAGCCTCTGATAGATAGTAGCAGAGATCTACAGAACTGGAGATGAAAAAAATGCGATGTTTCAGATGGCTCATGCATGAGCGTGGCCGTGAGTCGCCTATTTGCGGCTTTTCTTCAGCAGCAGCAGCAAGCAGAGGTATAAAAATTAATCTGAGTTCTTAGGGAGTAACTTGTTTGCAAACCACACAGAAAAGCCATAGAATGTGGCTATTTAAATCAAATCAGAGTTATAAATTCTGCTGATAATGTGGTTGTCTCTGGTAATTACATTCATATCTATATTCTTCTGATAGAAGAATATAGATATGCTTACAGCTTATCCTGTGTTGGGGAGGGTGAGTGTTTTATTGCTTCATGTGAAAGATATGAAGAGTAAGATGGATAGCTATCTAGGAAAATGAGGTCTTTGGCTTTCTTTTAAATCAATTTTACTACTATTTAATTAGTGGTAAGAAGACGGAGCTCAGTTTACTTGCCCTAGCCACTTTTACTTATCACTAGCAGAAAAGTGGGCTTTTAACACAGCAGAAAAGCTTCTAAAAAGTCTGCTGAAGATGTAATCTAATGCAACGCAGGCACTCTTAGTGCTTCCTGTCCTTGGAAATGATACCATTTGACACTCCTCATGTGTGGAGATGAAGGTGGGATGAAGAGGTTTTGGCCTAGAAGTCCCAGGCCATGAGAGCTTCTCAGCATCAGCTCCATAAACCCCCATGTACAGCAGATAGAGGCTGGGCAAAGAGGACTTTTTAGCAGCTCAGAGCAACAATTTTTTTTTTTTTTTTATAACCACAGATGACTACAGTTTGTTTTGCAGTAAATCTGCCATAGCTTTTCTGTAGACAAAGCTCATCTTAAAAAAAATAAAATAAACCTTACCCCGTTTAAGCCTCTTTTTCATCAGTAATGGACTAAAAATGGTGTTTTCACATGTGCTTTTAAGTGACATTTCTCCAGCCATCATGTAGCAAATTGTGATAGAGCCAGTGTCTTGCTCCTCTGGCTGTCTGCTTGCAATAACGCTGCCACAAATATTTGCAACCGCAAGGCTTAGCTGGGAGGCCAGTTTGACATCCAATACATCATAATTTCATTCTTTTACAATTGCTTGTATCTGTGCTCGTGCACACAGCTGGTCAGATCCTTCTCTGTTCCCCATTTTGAGGGCACGTGAGAGTGAGATGTTTCATCCCCAGGGGCGGCGGGGCTCCTTGTGAAACGCCGTTGCTCTTTTAGCCCCCCTGACAGTTTTTCTATGAAAATAATACTAAAAATAATTCAAGAATCAGCCTTATCTGTATCATTAAGGAAAGAGTTCACTTTGTTCAAACCTGCCAGGTAGGGCACATGCAGCTAATTTTTGGCTAACGCACAGCTACTTTTTTTTTAAAAAAAAAAGTCTCTGGCAGCTCTGGAAGAACACGTGCAGAGATTTCGGTATACAACTGAGACAAGAAATCTCACCTTCCTGATGCTATTTACTTCCTCATCACAGCTTGGCAGCATCCTCGTGGTTTTACTGCCATGTTTGCATCTTCTGCATTCATCACGCCGCTTGGCTCTGCACAGACCACCCTGCAAGCCTGGCCCTGGTTCCAGTAGCTTTCTGACGTGCCTTCTGTTGGCTTCCAGCCTGCTTTATTTGTTCTGCCGTACAGCGGATGCCGAATGTAGGTCAGGCAGAAAGTGTTCACTTCGTGCTTCCATGCTTTGGCTGTAGACAAGGTGCATTGAGCAACCAGTCTTGCAGTGACAGCCTTGCTCCTTAAATCTCCCTTCCCTTGCTCCCATCTTCTCCTCACTCATTGCCTGCTTCTGTTTGGCCTGTGGCTTTACCTCCACGTACTTGACCTCCTAGCAAATCCTTGCTGGCTTCACCATTTCCCCATCTCACTTGATTTTCTGTTTCTTTTCCTGTTTTCTGGAAGAGAGAGATGATACTTGGCTGGAGAGAAGACAGGAGGGGACTGGACATGTCGTTATGGATCAGCTGGAGGAGAATTCAGTCCATCAAAGGAACCAGGAGGCAACGAGTGATAGAGTTGCCATTTTCAGAGGGGTGGAGTTATACATCTATCACGTGCCGTCACGGCCTCACAATGGGGCATTCATGTTAGATCACTCAACTGGAGGCCACGTGTCGTGTCCACAGGGGTGGGAGAATATCAAATCACAAGCTAGGGCAGAAGACCCTCAAGTTACTACGGAAGATGAGTTCAGCATGACCGATTTAGTTGAACATGAAGTAGTGGGTGCAGTATAGATGGACCAAAATGAGACGTCATAGTTGGTGATGGTCTGGCAATCATTGGTACTTCTGACCTTAATAGCTGGAGTTCATGAATCAATTAAATGTCTATTATTGGGTGGCACTGGCTGTGGTCTGGCTACATTACAATGTGCACTAGAGAGAGTTTAATTAGTCTAAAGTAACGGACACCTGCACTGCAAGGGTACTTAACCTGTCTTAACTCTTTCTTAAATTGGTTTAGCTTTTGCCTTCAGATTACTAAATTCTAGTGTAATTGATTTAAGGAAGGGTTAAATTGGGTTAAGTACATCTCCATTATGTGCTCTTACGGCTTTAATTAGGTCAATTTAAAATCAATTTAAAAAACTTGTACCGGCTAGCTTAGCTAATGGAGATCAGAATCTAGATACGATGAAAGAGCAAAATACTACATTGAGTCATCAATTCATCCTTTTTTAAGACTAGATGTTAGATGGTCCCTTGGACCTAGACTTATGTTTTTTGTAAGCCCAGCTTTGCTGGACCATGGGGCTGAAATGGTCGGGGGCTGAAATTAGCTGAATTTGAGAACAGCTCTTCCCACCATGCTCCCTTAGACTCAAGCCTGGTTAGGTTTGGTCTACTTGTTTCACGCTAGAAGTGTTGGTAGCTACGATGGAGTTAGCGTCCTTGGCATTAGCCTGTAGCCCTCTGGACAGCCTACACTCAACCAGTCTGCTTCAGGCCTGAGCTTTGCTCTGCCAGGACATTTGCTGAAGCAAGAACCATCCTGCATGGTACATGAGTTTATTGCCAGCAGTCTGATGGCCCAGCTGGTGAAGGTTGGACCTGAAGTGGAAAGCACCCTCATGACCCTAAAACATGACATAGGGGAAAGTGCTTCCAGAATCACCTGCTTCTGAAGGTCCTCCCCAGCACTGCACTGGGACACCAGTGGATCCAGAGACAGGGAGGACCATTAGATAGCGCTCACTCTAAATTCACCTCTCCACTGCCAGGGATAACCCAGGGCATGGACCATGCAACCTAAATAGGAAGAATCATAGATGATGAGGCTGAAGGACTGAGAGAGATTGTCTGTCCCACCTGCTGCCTCAAGCCAGGACTGACTACGGCAATGACATTTCTGAAGCAAGGGAGGTAAACCTGCCAGGAAGGAGATGAAGGTTGTGGGGTGGAGAAGCTGTGAGGATCACTGGGCAGAGACTCTGGAGCTCTTGTCTCTCAGCCCAGAGGTTTGGACAAGAAAGCCAGGAAAATAACAGGCTGCACTGAACCCCGGAGCAAGGCAAATCCATGGTGAGCGTCAAGCTGAAGGCTCAGAAAAAGCAGGAAAACCTCATTGCTGGCCACAAGGGTCCATAACATGGTCGCGTGCCCCAGAGTCAGAAGGGGAAACCAAGGCAGTGCATCACAGCACAGAGACATCCTTCTGCTAACTCATCTTCCTCCAGAGCAAGAGGTGGCTGGAGCAATTTGGGAAGGAATCTCATTGAGTAAAGATGTGGTTCCTTGTATTTTGACGTTGCCCTCCATATCAGCCAAAGTACTTAAAAAAAAAAAAAAAGAAAGAAAGAAAATAGGAAACAAGCTCAGGACGTGAAAGGTTTGGGGTTTTTGTGTGGGGCAAGGGGCAGTGACTGCTTTTGCTTTGGACAGGGTATGGCAGGAGCAGCTCCCTGGCAGCACCGTAGTGCAGATGAGCGGTATTATAAACTGGAAATCCTTGTCAGTGTGCAGTGGGCAAGTTGGTGTTGGCCTGAACCGGTTAACCATGCCAGTTTTTCCTTCTCAGATCTTGGCAATAAGAAATTTGAGGATGCCCTGAAGCAGAGGCTGTAAATAGGCCAGCATGCCCGAGAGCTGCCAAGGACCCTCTGCTCTATGAACTGGCCTAATCTTTTCTTAAACCTCTTTAGACTCTTCATCGCTAACGAATCTCGTGGCAAGGAGTCCCACGGTTTAATGGTGCTGGGTATGAAATCATTTCCTTTTATGTGGTTAAAGCTGTTTCCTGCCAACGTGCTCCGAAGGCGAAGCGGGGACTGCCTGGCCGAGAGCCACGGTGGTGCAACGGGTGGAGGATTGAATTCTCAGCCAAATGTTTAGGAAAAAGTACTCCTGTGTGATTTTTATCTCTCTTCTCTCAGTGGTTGGATCAGCTTGTTCTCTACCCTCAGCCAAACTTCCCAGCTGCAACATTTAAATCTCTTTGTAAATCACATTTCTCGTAGCTTTCCATCCCTGGGATGTACCTTTTGCAACCCAGGGCTCTGGTTTTTCATCTTAGAAGAGCTGGAAAAGCCACAACGGTAGTTTCTCCAAGGAGATCCCCGCTCTGCCTGTTTTTCAAGTCGGATGTAAAGACAACTGCATGTGCGTGCCGTGGCGAAATCGGTCTCCGT
>WHYT01015374.1:27301-39426 GCA_009806455.1 Tetrax tetrax
GTCATGGAGCAGATTCTCCTGGAAACCATGCTAAGGCACATGGAGAGCAAGGAGGTGGTTGGTGACAGCCAACATGGCTTCACCAAAGGCAGATCATGCCTGACCAATTTGGTGGCCTTCTATGACAGGGTGACAGCATCAGTGGACAAGGGACGAGCAACGGACATCATCTACCTGGACTTGTGCAAAGCTTTTGACACTGTCCCGCGTGACATCCTTCTCTCTAAACTAGAGGGGCATGGGTTTGATGTATGGACCACTCGGTGGATAAGGATAAGGTGCGGCTGGATGGCCGCACTCAGAGAGTGGTGGTCAACGGCTCGATGTCCAAGTGGAGACCGGTCACGAGTGGCATCACTCAGGGGTCCGTGTTGGGCCCGGCCCTGTTCAACATCTTTGTCGGCGATATGGACAGTGGGATAGAGTGCACCCTCAGCAAGTTTGCTGACGACGCCAACCTGTGTGGTGCCATCAACATGCTGGAAGGGAGGGATGCCATCCAGAGGGACCTGGACAGGCTGGAGAGGTGGGCCCGTGCCAACCTCATGAAGTTCAACCAGGCCAAGTGCAAGGTCCTGCATCTGGGTCATGGCAATCCCAGGCACAAACACAGACTGGGTGGAGAATGGATGGAGAGCAGCCCTGAGGAGAAGGATTTGGGAGTGCTGGTGGATGAGAAGCTCAACATGAGCCGGCAATGCGCCCTTGTGGCCCAGAAGGCCAACTGCATTCTGGGCTGCATCAAGAGGAGCGTGGCCAGCAGGTCGAGGGAGGTGATCCTGCCCCTCTACTCTGCCCTGATGAGACCCCACCTGGAGTACTGTGTCCAGTTCTGGAGCCCCCAACATAAGAAGGACGTGCCCAAGGAGGTGGTGGAGTCGCCGTCCCTGGCAGTGTTCACGAGGTGGCTTGATGAGGAGCTACAAGATGTGGTTTAGTAGCTCTGGCAGCAATGGTAGTGGGAAGACGGTTGGACTAGATGTGATTCTATGATTCTATGAAGATGATCAGAGGGCTGGAGCACCTCTCCTGTGAGGACAGGCTGAGAGAGTTGGGGCTGTTAAGCCTGGAGAAGAGGAGGCTCCAGGGAGACCTGATAGCGGCCTTCCAGTACCTCAAGGGGGCCTGCAGGAAAGATGGGGAGAGGCTGTTCAGCAGGGCCTGTTGTGATAGGACAAAAGGTAATGGTTTTAAAATAGAGGGAGGTAGATTTAGATTGGATATTAGGAAGAAAATTTTTTACACTGAGGGTTGTAGAACACTGTTCCAGGTTGCCCAGAGAGGTGGTGGATGCCCCATCCCTGGAAACGTTCAAGGCCAGGCTAGATGAGGCTCTGAGCAACCTGATCTGGTTGGAGATGTCCCTGCTCCTTGCAGGGGGGTTGGACTGGTTGGGCTTTGAAGGTCCCTTCCAACCCTAACTGTTCTATGATTCTATAATTCTATTTTAAATTTGTTTTATGCCCATGCACAGAACCTTCAGCTTTAAGTAGTTATTTGACAGGGAATCGGGGCCCTTGGACTGTGTTTCCACCATAATTTAGAGTTTCATTTACTTAGATAAGGCACTTAATCTCACTAGGTCTATTTCCCAATAGTAAAACAGAAATAATAAACCTTAGCAGTCTAATTATTGGTGTCTCGTTAGGCTTAATTCATCTGTACGGAATGTTAATATCCCCATATGAAAACTGATGTGTGGTGTGAAGTGCATGGGTGTGTGTATAATTACATTTAATACGCACACACGCACACCCTGTTGTTAAAAGAACATTGTTAGGGTTGCAAGGCCAAGAAGTCAGAAGGAAATACAAGTTTTGCATATGGATACTCCCTTGTGAGCCCTCATTATGGTAAATATTTAATTATACTATCATGTGCCCTCATCCGGCACAAAGCCTGTCTCATTCACTTCACATCAGCTGCAAATTTCTACCTCTTTTAGCCAGCCCTCCCTGGTAGCACTCTGTTTCACCATCCATTTGTCCTTTCTCCTTTCTGAGCCCATTTCCAGTTCCCTTCCCCTTCTGCATCTCCCTAATGTCCTTTGGAAGTTCTTGAAGAAATAGTTACGTCAAAGTATTTTTTCTTGACATCCCAAGAACAGTTCCTTGGTGTTCAACAGACCAATGTTTGTATGAACACAGTGGCACTGTCTTCCTGATTACAGATACATAGAATCATGGAACGGTTTGGGTGGGAAGGGACCTTGAAAGCCCATCCAGTCCAACCCCCCTGCAAGGAGCAGGGACATCTCCAACCAGATCAGGTTGCTCAGAAGCCTCATCCAACCTGGCCTTGAATGCTCCCAGGGAACCAGTTTCCAGCTTGACTTGCAGAAATGTAGGATGGAAGTTGACAGAAAGTTTTACTCAGTTGGGATGTGAGTGGTGCAGTACAGCTTCGGGTACCTGAACTTGAGTGTTATTGTATGGATATTGAACAGATGCACATTGACTTTGAAAAAGACTGTAAGTTGACCCATTTTACGTAGGTCAAAGAGTAATAAGAGTCCCATTTGTTAGAACAATTCCTGTTAAATTTCAGATCTATGAACCAGGATTTTTTTGTCACTGCTCATTGCTTTCTTATAATTAGTTCTGAGAGAGGATAACTGTCTAGTACATGGAAGGTTTTGACATCCATATTTCACGTTCCTAGGAATTACTCTTTTATATTAAAGAAACTGAGACAATTGTTTTTTAAAATTAGGGATGAGGAAATCCGTGGAAAAAATCACTGAAGGCAATAAAAGGGAATGGCAAGATATATTACTGCAGACTTTGCGTCACCTTTTCCCAAGCTATATGGGCTCACTGATTCTTTTGAAATATTCTTTCTAAAGGCTAATTTTCTTTTAAAGAGCTTTTGCTGTTGAGGAGTGCAAATATTAAGCTATTATCTGTTGCAGGTAGCTAAATATATATATTTGCACCGTTTAGATGTGCTGTATGGTGCTGTGGCAGTGGTGCTGCTGTATGGTGTTCAAATGCTTGAATTCGTGAAGAGTCATTGATTAAAGCTTGTTTCACTCACATAGGAGAAAGGTTTATGAAATTAGCAGAAGTGCTATAATTAATACCTATTATTCTTGTACTTCAGGAGAACATAACCATGCTCATTGCTTTTCAGAAAAAAATAGAGGTGTTTTCCCAGGGCAGAAATTACAACTTTCTTTTCTCTCTTGTTTAAAAGTATACACTATTTTGAAAGTAACAAGGAAAATACTGTAGGAGAAAATGGGTATTTCCCGTAGATTCAAGCTTCTCTGAGAGCCAGAATTTTTAAAGAGGAAGAGAGTTGGTACATTAAATTGAAAATGCTGCTAGGTTTTTAAAATTGTTTTTCTTATTCTAATAGTAGCTTGTTCTTAAGATACAGCTTGTCTTTTAACTCCCCATTCAAGATGCACCTAGGACTCCAGTGAAATGGTAATAAATGATGGAAAAGGCATCTAAGACTTGAAGATGTAGCTAAACAGAAGGATGCAGGAGTGTTTCCAGCCATCAGATCCACGTCCGCTGTGCATTAACTGTCTATCAGGACCAGCTTTGAGCAGAATGAATTCAGTCCTGTGTTGCAGACCGGAGTGCAAAACTGTTTTTCCAACTCCGTCTGGGATGTGGAACATGCCGTGAAGTTAGGGGGGGATCTACTGATGTTGTAGCATTGAAAGGATGCTGTCATATGGACTTACAGTGGCTCTATGCTGGTAATCTAAATTTATGTAGATAAAACCCTTGTTTTGGGGTTGGATCACCATTATTTCATGTGCTTTTCAGTTGAATTATACATGTTCAATAAGAAATACAAACACGCTATTTGGTAACCCTGGGTTTCTGGTTCTTAAATTGCTACATAATTGGACTGTGGTATTGATCAGATGGGCAGTAATACTGGACTGCATTCTTCATGCTTTAATTCTCACACAAAAAGGACTCAAGAATCTGTTCCTTAGAAAAATAATTTAAAAAAAAAAAAAAGAAAAGAAAACCAATGAAGGAGACATTTAATGAGCCGATATGTTAGCTTATTGTTTGATTCTGCAGCCAGAGATGATAATGACTTCAAAGGCAGTGTAGCCAAGAATACTGCTGCTAAGTTTGCAATATTAATGAAAGCTGCAGAAGTATCTCTGAATGATGTGAAAGGTGAATTGTACGGCACCCACCATGTTAGGTATTTAGAACTGTTGAACTGCATTGCCTGTTTTTCTGTGCAAATAGCTCTAGGACTAAGATTTCAAATAATCTAAAATGCCCAAACCATAATGATCATTTTGAACTGACCTTTAAAAGATATTTATATATATATTCTGTGCCCAGATTGTTTTGAACAATCTAACTTCTAAGTTAAATTCTAAGTCTAGTACCATAAGAAGTCGGGCCCTTTGTTAATACGGTGATATGCAGACACTAAACTGTAGTTATAAAATTTTAAAAAACCTGGAAACCTGTAACATCTATATGATAACAATTTATGAGTAATTTAAAAGTCTAATTCTCCCAGGTACTGAATAATTGCAAGGGAATATGAATGCATTTTTCTGACTCAACCGAGCCTCTATGCCATGAAGTGATGATAGGTGCATGGGATGTGTTTGACTGGTGAGAGAAATTTGTCAGAACCACTGAGCTGGAGGCTCGTTCGCTGCAAGGTGCTCTAGGGATCATGTTGAATCTTGAATGTGCAGATGGTGGGGATCAGGTGTGAAAGGATGTAAAAACATCATGCAGCTCATTCATTACGAATCTATTAAATATTCTGAACTGCTAGGTGAGAGCTGCGAAAAACATGCAGCAAGAGATGGCATTTTATTAATCCAGTATATGTATTATTTTTAAAAAAGTCTTTCTTGAAAGCAAACAACTATTTGATGAGCATCTGCAGCACCATAAAGCTTGAATCTATGCATTAAACAGTTTGGGTTTGTAACTACTCCTTGAGTTTCCTGAACCCCAAACCTTGAGTATACATCTTAAAGGCTCAGAAAGAAAGACTATAACTCAACATGCTACCAAACTTAGAATGAAGAGTGGGACTAAAATAAATTAGAAAACCAGAGGTGTCAATGATGGAAAAAAAAAAAAAAAAAGTATCTTATTTCAGCTGTAGACTTCAAATTGCTTTATAAAATATCGAGTATTAATAACTCCATTTTAGATGGAAAGGAGGCAACTGACAGAACTGGGAATAGGGTCTCTGTACCTTGAGTTGCACTCTCATGAACATTGCATGGGGCAGTCTACTGTAACCGATCCACTGTGCTAGTGATGTACCAGTGGAGAATGTCCCTCTTCCTGTTCAAGTTCAGTCAGCAGATTTGGCAAAGGGAGAAGGTAGAGCAGGTGGATGGAGGAGAGAGAAGAAACTGGGACTCGTATACGGGATAGTTACATGGAAACTGGAGAGAAGAGACAATGCAGCACACAGTTCCCTTGCTAAATTGGCTTTTCTCTAGCAAAAAAAAATAATTTGTATTGCTCTAAGATTTTGGTTTTATGAGGTCTGACATTTTCAGCGTTTCAGTAGCAGTGCCTGACAAACAGTGAAGAACTGTTGTGAATGCAGCTACTAGTCGCCAAGGGAAAGACCTTGGAAACAAATAAATCAAAAAGAGAGATGACCAAGTATAAGGTCAAATCGTGCACATGGAACAAAACAGGGAAGAGTCATGTTATGTTAAAACATCTTTTGTTTAGCTTGTCGTCTTAAGGAGACAGAAGATTAAAATTTGGAGATTAAAAACCTTTTGGTACAAAAAAAAAAATCCATTAAAATTTATTTATTTTTTAAAATCATTTTATAATTCTATTTATTCCTTGTAATATCTGATGATTCTGTCATGGTGGTAAAAAAATCTATTCATCTTCCCCCTAATGTCTGAAGCTCTTCACTATTACTGGTGAAGAATAAGCTTCTCATGAGGCTGTCCTGGCACTGACATGGAAGCCCATCATGGAAGAGCAGTGGAGATGGTCACAGGCAAGACGAATGTTCTCCTCTCCTTTCTTGGAGAAGGGAAGCAGACCTTGTTAGTAGACTGCAGGTAGAACCACATGAGTAAACTCATCCAGGAATCACATAAAGTCATGCTTATGGTAGAGCAGTTTTCCTCAATGCTATCCCACAGTCTTTGGCAAGAAAAATTGAACAGAAAGGACACTCCGCATATTTTCATGCAGATGTGCCTCTACAAGCCACTCTGGATGACATCCATCTCCCCTGAAATTATTCTCACCTTAGGCTTACTATCTAGGCAAAGAAGAAAATAAATTTTCTTCAGGACCTAAATAGTCTCATTACTTCTCTTAGAGATATTTTAGAGAGCCAAGTATTGGAATCATAGAATCATAGAATGGTTTGGGTTGGAAGAGGCCTTTAAAGGTAAGCTAGTCCAACCCCCCTGCCAGGAGCAGGGACATCTCCAACCAGATCAGGTTGCTCAGAGCCCCGGCCAACCTGGCCTGGAATGTTTCCAGGGATGGGGCATCCACCACCTCTCTGGGCAACCTGGGCCAGCACCCTCATTGTAAAAAAAGAATTTCCATACATCAAGTCTGAATCTACCTCTCTCTAGTTTAAAATCATTACTTCTCATCCTATCACAACAGACCCTACTAAAATGTTTCTCCCTGTCTTTCTTACCAAGGCCCCTTTAGGCACTGGAAGGCCGCTCTCAGGTCTCCCCGGAGCCTCCTTTTCTCTGGGCTGAACAGCCCCAACTCTCGCAGCCTGGCCTTGTAGGAGAGGTGCTCCAGCCCTCTGATCATCTTCGTGACCTCCTCTGGTCTCACTGCAAAAGGTCCATGTACTTCTGGGGACTCCAGTACTGCAGAGTAAAGGGGCAGAATCACCTCCCTCGACCTGCTGACCACGCTTCTTTTGATGCAGCCCAGGATGCCGTTGGCTTTCTGGGCTACAAGCACACACTGCCGGCTCGTGTTGAGCTTCTCATCCACCAGCACTCCCAAGTCCTTCTCCTCAGGGCTGCTCTCAATCCCTCCACTCTCCGCCCAGCCTGGATTTGTGCCTGTGATTGCCATGACCCATGCGCAAGACCTTGCACTTGGCCTTGTTGAAATTAATGAGATTCTTACAGGCCCACCTCTCCAGCCTGTCCAGGTCCCTCTGGATGGCATCCCTTCCCTTCAGCGTGTCGACTACACCACACAGCTTGGTGTCATCTGCGAACTTGCTGAGGGTACATTCTATCCTACTGTCCATGTTGCCCACAAAGATGTTAAAGAGGGCTGGTCCCAATACTGACCCCTGTGGAACGCCACTTGTAACCGGTCTCCACTTGGGTATTGTAACCTGAATGTTTTGTTTGCCTTTTCTTGAGTAAAGAGATCTTAGACAGCTGACCCTAATACAGACATCTTATGTCTGTGCTGGAAACGTCTGTTTGGTTAGAGAAGTCCTACTTGCTGTCAAGATAAGGGTGTTAAATGGAGAAGATCCTGAGCTGGCAACAGCTGTATGATGACTACCTGTGATGAGTGGAAGTATGCTCAGATATACCTGGAGATTTCTAATCTACCACGCTTTGTTTTTTCTTTTTTTTTTTTTCTTTTTTTTTTCTTAAGAACACAAAATACTAAGCTAGAATATTGTAATTTTAAACATATAAGTAGAAAAGACTTGAAGGGCATAGTGCAGCATTTAATTAATTTTGGAAATCGGTCTCCCTGTTTGCTCTGTCCTTGTAGATCCCTTCCTCTAGCCCAGTTGTCCTGTCCAAGGGTTTACGGTGATTTTCTGTTGAATAAACTATGTGCAGCCTCTCATGTATTCCTCAGAAAGTGGAAGAGTGTGTCAAAATAGATATTTTACAAGGGTCACTGATGTCTTGCAGTTCTTACCAGCATTGCTATTACTAATCCTGATTGTTTACAACTTTATGTTATTTTCATAAACAATCTCTTTAAAATAAAACTTGTGATAAAATCTTGACAAAACTTTTTTTTTTTTTTTTTTTTTTCACTCCTTCTAACTAAATTGAGTTGATCCAGGGGTGAAAGTTGAAGATACTTGCAAATTTGTTAAGCCATGAAAAAAATATCACTTTTCCAAGCTTTTGAAAACAATGCAAATACTTTATCTTGGGCTAATAAGACCTACTTTTTTAAGCAATGTTTTGGTCACTGAAGATGCCAAAATGACAGCCCTACTAAATAACAACCTCAATTCACAAATGAAAGCAGTAGATGCAATAGATTGTGATGCTAATTTCCATACTTTGAGCTTCAAATTGTTCAGGACATACTATTTATGCACAAAAGAGTTCTTCAGACAATGCTGATGCTATGAAATTTTTATTCTTTTCCCCTTTAGCTTGAAATGGCAAGTTAAAATTGGTTCTCCTGACTAACTTCTCTTTGTAGATGTCCCTCTGCTGAGGGTTCACACTGCGATTCTCATGCATTATCTAAAGGCATTTAATATTCTTCTTTCCCCAGTTTTATGTATTTTTATGTACAGCCATTGACTTTAATGGAGCTGCTCCCAGTCTTCCCTGCGTGTCTAGCATGTATTTTACCTTTGCTTTTGCTTAAGTGGTATAGTGAACTGAGAATAAAGCCACCAGTTTGTCCTTTGGAGATATCCACCGTTGCTGCAATTTATTGGAGGCATTATGGAAATTATAGGCTAAATGGAGAATATATGAGGAGAAATTTTTTTACTGATACATAGAATATAGGCATTTGGGAAATGATGCCTCTCACCCTGATTTTTCTTATACGTATATATGGATGCTGATTCAATTATGCTCCTTGTAGAATGTTGAGAGATATATGTTGTGGAAAAAATTGATTTTTGTTGTTGTTCTTTTGAGAACTCCAGGCTAAATTGTGAACTTTGTATTTCTCCTTCTCTAATTTGTGAAAGAAAAGTAACAGAGAAAAAATAGAAGAATGGGAAGGAAGACCTATTCCAGTTTGTATTTTGTTAGTTGATCTCTATGACAAACCCTGTGGATACTCTGAAAAACTTTCAAGTCCCAGAGCTCGTTCTTCACGAGGTTAACAGAGAAAAGCCAGAAATGAACTTGTTGGCAGCACGGCAGCGTGGCATCACTCAGAAGTATCCCAGCTGCTATTTTAATTGAATGAGAACTTTAATGAGCAAAGTGAGGTTAATGTACGGTCCCAGCTTTCCAGCCGATTAGATTGACAGTGTTTCATTTTACTGTCAGTTATCAAAATGGGGTTTTTCTTCCCCGTGATATTCCCTTATTATAAGTTTTGCAGTAGTAGGGGAATGCAATTGATATGCAGTCAAATTGTTCCTGACAGAGAGATTTTAAAAGCTTTTAGAGTGGATGGAAAGGAGGAAATTTTGTCTTTGCAGACTCTGCTTAGCCCATCTGTCTGGATTAAGTGTCG
This sequence comes from Tetrax tetrax, assembly GCA_009806455.1. NCBI lineage: Eukaryota > Metazoa > Chordata > Aves > Otidiformes > Otididae > Tetrax > Tetrax tetrax. The sequence goes on from WHYT01015374.1 coordinate 36,691, forward strand.
AACAGTTACACTGAGCAGAAATGACATCTTAAAGGAGCCTAAGTGCTGCTTAACTTTTTAATGTCATTCTTGGGAGATCTGAAGTTGAATATATTTTTTTTTTTTCCTGCTTGCTGTGTGACTCCATCATAGCATTTTATGAAAAATAACATGGCACTCGTGTTTTTGATAGCGGACTTTCTATTCTTCCTCTTGCACCATGGAGATAGGAAGTTTTCTCTCAGCGTGTGTTAAACTCAGGAGTGAAAGCACCACATTGATAAACAATTGATGCATACCTATATATGGATTTGGAAGAGAGAAAATACTAGCCAAAAAGAAGCCTCTTACATTTCTTATGACCAAACCTCTACTATTGTAGACATGTCTCTTAATCCTGCTTGTGAATCCATGAAGTTTCTCATTAAAATCAAGAGTTGTTTTTGCCCTAGCACTTCCTGAAGGGCTCTTTTGTAGCCTGTACCTTGTTATTGTCAGACACTTTATAGTTTTTGGATTGTAGTTATTCCTAGCCAATTCATACCTGATTAATTTTCTGCCAACAGTGTCCTTCATTTTAAACAAATCTTACTCTGTACAGTTTCATTTCATGATCTCTTTCAACAGAGCAATCCTGCAATGTCCTTGGTGTAAGAAGTTGAGCTTCATACTCTTAATTTCTAACCTATGTCTTATATTTAAACTTCATGGTTATCCAGTTTTTCACAGCGATAGTCATTCAAATTTGTATTAAAAATTCTGTCAAATTTTTCAGCATAATCAAATTTCAGTACTGGCAGCATGTATACGTGACAGTATTGTCTGCTTAGTCTCATCTACATTAAATTGAGGTGTATTATGCTTATTTTTTTTTTTTCCCCATAGTTACTTAGTTAAATGGAAATTTAATATGCCATGTCAACCTGTCAACCATCTTTTGATAAAAATAATCAGGCCAGCAGCCTGGGTCAGATGGTAGCACGTACTCTCTATGTCCATCTCGTGCTCGTAGCATTTGGCAATGAGTTCACTTCTCTCCTGTCCTGATTTTTCTCTTTCTCCATTGCCCAAGCTCTGCCCTGCCATTTCTTCCTCGGTCATATTGCAACACTCTGCAGACAGGATCCAACAATCGCCTTCTTTCTAACCCTGCCATTACTATTTTGTGCTCAGACTTCCAATTTTTGCCTTGTTCCTGACCTTGTTGCCTTTGGATACGCAAAGTGAAGACATGATGTGCTCCCTCACAGGCTTGCTTGCACAGAACTACACTTGGCATGCAATATACATTTCTCCTTCTCTAATTCCTCTCCCCAGTGTTTAGCCTATCGGGGCACAAATACATGGGATGAACTGGAAGAAGCCCTGAGAAGACTGATCTGATCTCTCAGAGCTGATCTTTGAGCAGGAGGTTGGACAAGCAGGCTTCTTGACGGCTCCTCCAACCTCAATGTTTCTAAGATCTGAATGCTGCTTATTTTGAAGAATCAACACTTCCTCCATTTGTCTTCCACCCACTCCCTTTTTGTTGTTTTTTTTTTTTCTTTTTTTTTGTAAAGTGTTTGGATTCAGAAACCATTTCAAATCACATTTCTACTTGGACTCAGGATGTTTGAACATGTGGATAACCTTGCTGAACACTTTTCTTTAATGAAATAACCCTAAAATGGAATATTTCTGAAAGTGTTTCTTTCTATTTAATATTACCTACCAAGGCTTCATCTAAATTGACATTTCTGCTTCTGAGTTACACTTACAAGAAGTACAGAAAAGGTCTATGATCGCTTAATGTGCAATAGATATTACAGCTAAGAATAGTCCCAGGAATTTTTTATTTGAAGAAAGATTTATTTGAGGAGAAAAAAGTACTTAACTATTCACACGAGCTAAGTCATATAAGTGTAAAAGTTATTTTCAACATTATATCAAATTCAAGGTTAAAAGCTCATTCAACTCTTTAATATTAAAGGTAATATTTATAGTATTGGTTACATTGAGTTGTACTGCTCCAGACATTTTAATATTAACAATGTAAATGCTACAACAATGGTACTTCGGAGAAATACGTAATATATGTATGTGCTGCTAATACTATTCTTATTACCATGATCTACTTTATCTCATTTCCATTAAAGTGATGGATATTAAGGAATATGAAATAGAAATGGCCAATTTATCTGTTTTCTGCTTTTCTAGCTGGCTGTACATAACAGATGAAAATCTTTATTTTAGTAAGCACATTTTATATACCAAACCTGGACTATAATGAGCAAGTAGCAGAAGTAATACTAACAGTGAGTTTGGTCGTTAGTATATAGAGACATTTATGAGTTGTGCTATGGGTATTCAGGAACTTGTTTTGAGAAACACGGCAATTCTTGTAGCCATGCATAATTTAAATACTTTTCTGATATTTATAATCATGTAACAAATATATAGGTAATTATGGTTTATGTAACCTAGAAATAGAGGTTAATTAAGATTTTGTAGAACTTAAAAACACAGATGAAATAGTTTAAGGATTCTTTCAGTTTCCAATTTGCCTTTTCATCTTCTTTTTTAAAGAATCATGGAATTGCCTACAAGACACCTGAAGAAATCGCTCTGTCCCTTTTTCTCATTTGATGGCAGGATAAAATAGAGTTCCTCTCCAAAACATGATATTTTAGCCTGTTAAGGTCCTCTCAAGATTGACATTATTCATGCTGTACTTGACTAACGTTTAACTACCCATCCTTTTTTTTTTTTTTTTTTTTT
>WHYT01015375.1:0-15325 GCA_009806455.1 Tetrax tetrax
CAGCGGCGGGGGGGGGGGGGGGGGGCAGCCCGCGAGCCGGCTAGTGTCGGGGGCGCCGCAGGGGACGAGCCGCCACCCGGTGACCGCAGCGCCCGTCTGCCCTCGCCATGTCGGACTTCGACAGCAACCCCTTCGCCGACCCGGACCTCAACAACCCCTTCAAGGTGAGGCTCCGGGGGGAGGGCGGGCCGTGAGCCTTCCTCGGTGTGGCGGCGAGGGGGAGAGCGGGCTGCGCCGAGCCGCGGGCATCCCGCGGGAGGGAGGGAGGGAGGGAGGGGCCCCGGCCTTTCTCCCGTTGCGTGGAGGGGGACCGCTCCTGCCACGGGAGGTGGGGAAGGGCCGGCGCTGCGGGCTGTCGCTGGCCCTGGGGAGGGCCGGCGGGCTGGGGTCGCTGGCCAGCAGCGGTGGTTGGGGCGTGACGGCTCTGGGGGGCTCATAGGGTAGGCAGCGTTTTTGGAAGCCTTGGAAACGGGCGCAGCCGTTCTACGAGTTCAGGTTTCCGTGTTTCCTGCTGTTGCTAAAATAGCACAAACTGCGTTTCAAGTGCATTGTTTTGAAGGAAAAAGAAATGTTTCTTGATTTTGACAGTAACTTTGTGTGTGTCTGTTACTACTACAGTCTTTTTTTTTTTTCTTCCATTTGACTAACCCAGATAGTTAAGCTTAGTGGATTTGCCCCCTTTTTCCTCTCTATCCTCCCAGCCCCCATCAAGCTTACTTGCTTCTTTACGTTGTTTCTGAAACATGCAGGGTACTGATGGCTATCTTAAATTCTACCTTGCATCTCAAAATGCTGCGTTGTGATGTATTCTAAAGCTTTTAGTTTCTGCAGTAATGACTTGTCAGACAGCTGAGGATTGTTTCTTCAGCTGCTATTCTGGCTTCAGCTGTCAAAACGAGCCGACCTTTTTGGAAGCTTCCCCTCCTTATCTTTTCTTTCTTCATTATTTTAAACTGGTTCAACTAATCTATCGAGCTACTTACTTTAATAATCTTACTGAACTCTTTTTTTCTGCATTTTATTTCATGCTAACACTTTAAAGCACACACATAGCATATGGCAGTGAGTTTAGATGTCAGCTGGAATAATTAAGCCATTTAAAAAAAGTTGAGCTGTCACATTTCAAGCATACTTCTGTGCAGGTAGCTGCTGGAAGCATAGCGTTACTGACATATTATTCATTGGAGTCTGAATCATTAATTCAGTCTTTATGGCCATAAAATTTTGTCGATAGGATTCCTTAGAGTAGACACAGTGTTTTTACTTAATGTTTCACACAGTGTGGTGACCTTCCAGATGAGCAGAAGCCCTGGCATTGAGGTTGCTGCCAACAAGAGTTTGGACTGGCACCAATGGCAGTGAGCACTCTTCTCTTAAATCCCTTTTGGCACCAGCCACTGAAAAGGTGTCATTGTTCTAGAATGTGTCTTCGGCAACAAAAATACGTGATGCTTTTCCTCACATTTTGTAATAGTTATGAAAATAACATCTAGGAAAATTTATTGTATAGATACCCAAAGCAGTTAGGGGTATTGGAAGCACCTTAGTTGCCCCTGCATCACTCATCAGCCCAGGTAACTTGTGCTATGTAATGTTTCTGAGCGCTAAGCTAGGAACATATCTCAGCCGTGCTTCCATTTTGAAGACGTTGCTTAAAGTGCAGTAGTTTATTCCAGTTTCTCTTTAGGGAAAGACTTCTGTTGTAGCTGTTAGGCAGAATTCACTATCTACTTCTCATCTGCAATGCATTGTGAGAAAAGGACTCTATAGCAACTTCTCTGTAACTTGAAGCTCACTGCTAAACACAGTTGTGGATTTCTTTTTGCAGGAGTTGGTTTAGGAAAGCTGTATACTTTTCCTTTTTCAGAAGCTTTTTTCACTTCCTTCAGTCTTTGCTAACTTCCATCACATTCCACTAAGGTAATCTTGCATACCTTTACTTATCCACACATTTAACTTGAAGGGGCAGAAAGTCTCATATATAAGCCAAACCTTGTTTGCCATCTCATTGGCATAACAGCATTGAAATTAGTGGGTATGAATGTCTGTCTGCATTTAAGTTTTGTCTGACTGTGTGTTTTAGAATGCTTTACGCATAAAACCAGTATTTCCAGATGGACCCTGACAACCTAGGTCATATTGTCAGAACAACTTATTCAAATGTACCTATATCTTTATCTGTCTTAGCTTGATAGTTTTGTGTATGATGTGATTGGTTGTTTTCCGTACTTTTGAAACCACTTCCTGTGCTGATGTAAAATCACAGAGTAGTATGGCAGAGAAGGGGGAGGGGCATCACGTGGAAGAGTTGTTGCCCAGGTCTAAATATACATAACTTCTTTTCCTTAAATATTGTGGTTTTACTAATTGTCTGTGATCTACTTGTGAGGTTTCTCATGCCATCTAATAAAAAGGTTTCAGCAGAGATTCTTGCTTGATATTGCATCAAATAAATATGTTATCTGGGAAGAGAAAGGTAAAGCAAAAACATCTAGTTTGCTCAGTATTTTGGGTAGTCAGTTCTTTTGGAAACATAAAATTAAATTATGTTTCTGTTTTGATATGTACTGGAAGTAATAAAATTTATTTTTTCAGGTATTAACTTACATGGATTGATCATTAAGTGTTGTTGATTTTGAGACAGTGGCTACTTATGATCTGCTTTTTTTTTTTTTTTTTTTCGTTCTTATAAGAAAACCAGTTAGTTGAACTGAACCCAAAGGCTGATATGCTTTTGAAGTCATAGTATTCTTCTGTAAATCGCTGTTCTCTGGGTCCTATACCAACAAAACCAAGAGATGTTTTGGTTTAAAAGACAACAGGTAATGAAACAAACAGATAAGTAACATTCTAACATTAAAAAGCTTTTGGTAACGTTAGAGTTGTGCAGAAGAATATGCATCCATATATTGTACAAATGAAGACACGGTAATCCTGCTATAAATCGATGTAGCAGCATTGTGAAGAATGTGAGGTCACGTTTGATGTGAACTCAAGTACCATAAACAAAAGCAGACTAATAATGAAACCTATTTCATTTCTTTCACTGAGAAACACTTGTCATACATCATGAGTATGAATTCATAGTCAGTAAAGTTCTCAGTAACACATGGTGCGGTCCCACAGCACTTAAATGGAATGAGCAAAGCAGTTACCAGTGATGGTAACTGTATTTAGCCAAGAGTCCAGAGTGCTAGACAAGTCCATACAGAGGAGGCAGATCTGAGCCGAAGTTAGAAAGTCGAGTCAGGGTCACGATCAGGTCCCATGAAAGTAAGCAGATCAGCCAACAGTCCCGTGGTGACCATGGTAATAGATAAAACGGTTCTGAAACAGCAGTCTCTCAAAATCCAATGTAAGTTTCATTTACTCTGAAACAATTCAGCAGTTCATCTACAAGAAAAAGTGGTTCCGTGTTGGGTTTGTTTTTTGGTTGGTTTTTTTGTTGTTGTTGTTGTTGTTTGGTTTTTGTTTTTTTTTTTTTTTTTTGCCTGAGTGAATGATACTACTACTAAGAGAAGAAAGTATTCTTTTTTTAAACTGGAGCTGTGAATTTCAAAGGCCTTTGGTGGCTTGGCTGACAGACTGTAAAAGGTTGGGGGGCTGGCTGTTACAGTCATCCAAACATATTAAACAGTTACTTATGAGTGGCTGTGGAATCAGGACTTTAAAAACAGAGTTCTGTGAATTCTGTTGGGTTGGTTCCTCTGATGTCTTTAGAGCTCTGAGCAGGTGCAGGTACCTGATACAATAGAAATTATGGTAGGTCTGAAAATGAAGATGTATTTATATTTAAATGTGAATGGTGACCTTCAGGTAAAAGCCAGCCACTATGTGATATGGATGAAGATTTAAACAGAATGGCCTATGTCTTGTTCATTTTTAGTATGGAAGGGCACAATCATGGAAATCCTCAAATGTATGTAATGTTAAGTGTGTGAGTAGTTTCTTTCAGTAGGATTAGGTATGCAAACTGTGGTTAGCTTTGAGTTGTTGCTCCAAAAGGAAACAGATCTTTTGTAGTTCTGTAATGACTGCCATTCTTGTGTGGATGTCTGAAATCCTCTAAGATATCTAAAAATGGACTTAGGCACCAGAATTGCTCCTCCTGGGGTCACAGGATTACTTGAGTCACTAGAGCTAAGTATATCATAGAATGGTTAGAGTTGGAAGGGACCTTCAAAGGTCATCTAGTCCAACCCCCCTGCAAGGAGCAGGGACATCCCTGACTAGATCAGGTTGCTCAGAGCCCCGTCCAACCTGGCCTTGAATGTTTCCAGGGATGGGACTTCCACCCCCTCTCTGGGCAACCTCTTCCAGTGCTCTACAACTCTCATTGTAAAAAATTTTTTCCTAATATCCTATCTAAATCTACTTCCCTCTATTTTAAAACCATTACCCTTCATCCTATCACTACAGGCCCTACTGAACAGCCTCTCCCCGTCATTCCTGTAGGCCCCCTTGAGGTACTGGAAGGCCGCTATCAGGTCTCCCCGGAGCCACCTCTTCTCCAGGCTGAACAGCCCCAACTCTCTCAGCCTGTCCTCATAGGAGAGGTGCTCCAGCCCTCTGATCATCTTCATGGCCCTCCTCTGGACCCTCTCCAACTGGTCCATGTCCTTCTTATGTTGGGGACTCCAGACTGTTGGGGACTGGACACAATACTGCAGGTGGGGTCTCCCCAGGGCAGAGTAGAGGGGGAGAATCACCCCCCTCGACCTGCTGGCCACGCTCCTCTTGATGCAGCCCAGGACGCGGTTGGCCTTCTGGGCTGCAAGAGCACATTGCCCACTCATGTTGAGCTTCTCATCCACCATCACTCCCAAGTCCTTCTCCTCAGGGCTGCTCTCGATCCATTCTCCACCCAGCCTGTATTTGTGCCTGGGATTGCCATGACCCAGGTGCAGGACCTTGCACTTGGCCTGACTGAACTTCATGAGGTTGGCACGGGCCCACCTCTCCAGCCTGTCCAGGTCCCTCTGGATGGCATCCCTCCCTTCCAGCGTGTCGACGGCACCACGCAGCTTGGTGTTGTTGGTGAACTTGCTGAGCGTGCACTCTATCCCACTGTCCATGTTGCTGACAAAGATGTTGAACAGGGCCAGGCCCAACACGGACCCCTGAGGGACGCCACTGGTGACCGGTCTCCACTTGGACATCGAGCCGTTGACCACCACTCTCTGAGTGCGGCCATCCAGCCAATTCCTTATCCACCGAGTGATCCATCCATCAAACCCATGCCTCTCTAGTTTACTGCAGAAGTAATTCCAGTTATAATTTGGATATTATACTTAATCTGACTCACATGAGCGCAAATGAGTCTTCTGTCTGGTTTGGCAGGACGTGCAAGGTGGGGGTTTGGTGCTAAAGCTAATAGTGCAGATGACTGGTACCTTGTGTGGCAGTCAAACCTGTACAGTTTACACCGGTTACTTAAGTGAAGCTATAGGGATAGAAACTTACAGGAAGAAAGAGAAGTCAGTTATTTTCGAAAGATCAGGTTCATAACTACTTGAAGTCTTTCTGCAGTATTTGTGCTTTGGGATTCAAAAGTTTTGTTGTGTGCCTATGTGCATAACTGGGTTTTAATTCTTTTATATAGCTTGAAATATACTCAATTAAGTTGTCTGTCTTTAAATTAATAAAGGACATAAAATAGAAATATTTTTCTGATTTTATGACCTGGTTTCCCTTCATGACTTCCAACTTTATGAATTCCTCTAAATCTTGCACAATGCTGAACATCCGTGGTATTAGAAGTGTCCTTTAGCTGTCCTACATGGTAGTTAGCTTTCAAGAGTACACTTCATCACATTTTAATAGATACTCAGTATCAATTACAGCTGCATTTTTCCCAAATTTTCAGCAAAGTGTTAACACATACTGATTTATTATGATTATTATACAATACATTGAGATTTAACATTACAAAGAGGAGTGTAACACGCGTTTCAGAGCTGAGGAAGGAGAAGGATTTGAAAATAGCTATGAAATGGAGATGTTGTTTTGTTAGGCATCCAGTACTCCACTGCAGGAAGAGACTGGTGGAAGCTTTAGGACAAATTTGGCCTTGTGAGACTCTGAAGTTCTTTTTTATTTCAGAGGTGGCGAGTTTACCTTGCTCAGTAGCTCAGAACCCTTCATAGCTCTGCTTCCGTGAGATGTGGCGTATAATGGGCAGTGCTTGAGAGCCAAGTGTAAGAAGCCTTGGTTGGCTACTTTTGCGCAATCCTATTTAATAATTGTGTTCTGCCAGTGCTAGAGTGTCGTTCTGTGAGAGGGGTGGGAAATCACTGATCAATGAATGGGATGTTAAGCTTGAAATTGTGAAAGAACTACGTAGTAGATACTCTGTTTTTTTTTTTTTTTTTATTTTATTATTAGAAGTACAGAAATAGTCTCTATTTTGCCTCTAAGTCATTAATTCTTCCAGATGTTACACGTGTAACCTTCGAGGACAATTCTTTCTTGTAGTAAGTGGTTTTTAATCATCGGTTAAAATATATTATTGTAGGTGCAATACGTTAAAGCTTCCTTTATGCTGTTAAATGTAAACTGTTTATACTGCTAATGTGTTATTAGGATAGTGAAACATGAAATCTCAATTTAGTTGCTGTTTGTGAAGTGTCTGTACCTTTACTCCTTCTCGGGCCTCAGATGATGAGGAAAGAAATAAATTGTGAAGAACCAGCAATGTTTGAGACTGCATCAAAACATCAGTAGCTTCTTGAAACTTAACTTTTCCATGTGCAGCTTGTGGCATGAACAGGGAGGAGGTCCATGGGGAGTTCAGCTGTTTGATTTATACCAAATATTTAGTGAACATGTGCAAATTGCAATTTCAGAGGCTTAATCTGGCTAAATGTAGGATGCTGTGGGACAGAAAAACATGCCCATCGTGTGTGGGCTATCTTCTTTTCCAAGTGTCAGGTCCTAATTTGAAAACTGAAACCCAACAGTTAAAACGGGAGGAAAAAAGCTTAGATATCCATTGCTGGACAAATACTTTTTTTTTCTCCCAATTCTGTTCTCAAAAGCTAGGCTTTGTCAGAAATCTGTCCCCAAAAATGGTCATGAGGACATACTGAAAGCAAAGTATGTAATACAGAGTTTCAACTGAAACAGAAATAGATTTCTTTGCTCTCCAGAACTTTTATGTTAAAAGTGGGATGGATGATTTTCTTCTTGAACAAGAAATCAAAAACCTCAGACCAATAAACGTAGCTTCATGCATTTTTGTTGCATTTTTGCTTAGTTTTGTGAGCCAGTGATGTGATCTTAAGAAGTACTCAACAGAGAGCAGGAAGTACAACTGTTAGTATTAAAAACCTGAACCTCAGGATGAATTCTTAGTTGAAAGTGTACAATTAGCGTTATGTTTAGAAAATGCTACTATGAAGTGGCTATAGGGAGTAGTTGTAATAATCAATGGAGAGCTTAACTTGAAATAAAAAGAACTTATCCTTTTCATGTAGCAAAACAAAGCTTTTCAGTAGGAGTGGGAGGGATAAGAAATCATAGTTGGTCAAGATTGACTTTGCTAGGTTTGTGCATCTAATCTTATTATTTCCCCAGGGTGGATTCACCGATCTGGATTCAGTCCTGGTACACCTCTGGCTCCTGCTTTTATTCTATAGACAGGAAGATTTTTTTAAGGAATAACATCTTTGCTGAACATGTTGAGTAGTTTGGAGGATAAGACTGGAGTTGTCTCTTCTGCTTTCTGGGAACTTCCTTCCAAGTACAAAAAGCATCAGCAAAAATGCATAGCTAAGTGAAGGTGGTTACAGAACAGTAAATGCCAAAGAAGTTGGCTAAGTGAAGGCTGGTTGATGTCAATGACTGGTAAAGCAGTTAGGTTGAATAAACTTATTTGTGGGGATTTTGAAGTAAAAGAGAAAAATTGTATGGTGGCAGACCTGAAGGGTAGCCAGTGACTGATGAGAGAGGTGATAGAATTGGTCCAGCGAATTATTTGTAATGTAAAGAGACTTCATCTTCTGAGAGTTTTTGTGATGAGGAGAATTGTTTTCTTGACTTGGGTTGCAACTACTCCAGTCATGAAGAGATCATGCTTTGAACTTAACGTAGAACTAAGATCAAAAATTAAGATTTCTGTGGTTGTCTTCAGTAGCTTATTCTTCCCTTGGCTGTGCTTAAGGAGCTGTGTAACCGATAAGGTGTTTTCTGTGTTTTCTTTTTCTGATTTGATTCACTGAAAGTAAGTAATCCTCTTGTTTTAAAATCCATATTTTATGTTCACAGTATATTGTTTCTCCTTAGTGTTTTTTTTCCTAGGACTAACTAGATGTACTTCTGTCAGTTTACTCAGACATTTGGTGCTGTCCTATGAATTCTATGTACATTTAAAAAAAACAGAAGCGAAAGAATTCTTTCGCTTCTACGTGCAGCATTTCAGTTTTATGCTTTTTCCAAAAAGCCTGATTTTTGTATTCTTTTGATGTGTAATACTCCTAGTATCCAAGTCTTGGAAGATACTTAGTTGTTTTACTTACTTGCCCTTGTCAATCAGTGTTTGAAATTTACCTTACTATCCCATTTTCTTAGTAGTTACCTTTATTTCCCCCTGTTCTTTTCCTTGTAAAAGTATCTTATGCATTTTTCCCTGTTTCTCTTTCCAGTAATTTTTTTTTTGTTCTACTTAGGTTATGTGATTTTTAATTTGAAATTCTTGTTTTCAATTGCTAATGTGTTGTAAAACCATAATAATCTCTATCCAGATCAGTGTTTAGAATGAGTGTTTATAAAACCTGGTTTTTGACCTCTGTGATAAGATATTGCTTTTACTTTCTTGCTAGTCTTTGGAAGCGAAGTAAAAAATACTGAAGTAAATTAACGGTTCTGTGCAGAGCACTGATGTCACATATGTAGTTCCACTTAGGGGAAAAAAAAAAGGCCACACAAGCACAAATTATCTTTGTTATATTTTTAGTCTGACTTTTTTTTTTTTTTCTTTCATTTCATTTAATGTTAAATTATTTGTGCATAAGATAAATGCTTTGGCATTTTTCATAGAAGAATGGATGCACCTCAAAAGTGAAAACTTTTTTTTAACAACCTAAAGGACAATTTGGAGGGGACAGTTCCTTGTTCAGTACTTTCTCTTCACTTAAATCAAAATCACAACTAACAACGTAAACTTAGCTGACTGTTTTTCAGAATATTAATGGGTTATGTATGCTATCAAAGCATCCTGCTCATGGTGGAACAATGCTGGACCCATTCCCAGTGAACAGTAATACAAAGAGTCATTACAGATGTATCTACTTCTTCAGTCTTTAATTTGCTAATCTCTTATGTGTTAATGAAACCTGGTAGCTGATTACTAGTTTTGGTCTCCTAGACAACAGAGGTCTCTGTTGTCTTTAATTTGTTTTTTAAAAAGCTGTTAAAACTTGCATAGAATGTATTGTTCTGCTCCATTTTAAACATTCTCACTTACAATCAATTGGTTTTGTACACTCTAATAACTGAGTATTCAGTTAATTTTATCTATATCTGAGTGTTGTAAGCATAATTTGTTAACCTTGCACAGGAAATGTTTTAAATAGTTCTGTAGGTGCTCTTACCAATATGAGATGTGGATATATTGTGTTTTCTGATTTTGTTTGTTTGTGTTTGTTTTGTTTTTTTTTTCTGACTGACTTTTCTATTCTTCATGCAAAAACTGGTATGCTTGTTGTACCTGACTCCTAGTGATTCAAAGACTATGATGCTAATCTTTGCATTTGAGATTAATATCACAGGAGACAGGCTACAAGAAGCAGGTAAAATGAAAGAGTAGGTTGAAAACAGTTTATTAAGTTGTGCTGGTTTCTTAAACCTTCCGTTTCCTGAACTAATTCAGATCTTGAAAATGTTAGCTGAAATGACTGTATGATTTAAATGAACCAATAGCTACAGTAGGTGGATATGAAAAATGTCATGTTCTTAAATTCTGATCTGTGGTTGTTATCACTGATAGTTAAATAAAAAGATCAGAAACTCAGGGGGCTGAACTGGCAGGAGTTTAGGTGAAATAAGGCTGGATAAGGAAGCGTAAATTGGAAGGAGGGAACGATGAGTTGGACAAGATGAGAATTACAGGGATCACCACTAAAAAGGAGCAGGGACTGGGACTGGCTGGGTGGCTGAGGAAGATCAGATTGTGCCAAGGAGTAAGTGCAAGGGGAGGTCCAATTTGGGCAGAAGTACTGGTCCACCAGGACGTAGCTTTCTCAGTCTGAGGTTGGACCAGGCATTTTACAGTTGCTGCATCCAGTGGCTGACATCAAATAGAATCATAGAATGGTTAGGGTTGGAAGGGACTTTCGAAGGTCATCTACTCCAAATATTTAAAGTCTGTCCCAGAAATTCCCGGCCTTCTGTGTTTGCAGAGTGTAGCCCAATTTTTAATCACTTAAATTGTGCAGCGAATTGGGGTCTCTGGATATTTGATGGTTCCAGCCATGCTGCTGCTTTGTGTTGGTGTCCATATATTATCACCCATTGGAATACATCTTTGCACCTTTTTTCTCTTTCCTAATATTAAAAACCAAAATAACTAAACAATAATATATTTTAACTTTATTGTCTGGGTAAAATATCAAATATGGAAAACTAAGTTGTGCCGGCTTAGATTTACCTGTTCCTGTAGAATATTAACTTTTTTACTGTTTTTAACCACTAGAATAACATGTCAGCGCAACACAGAAATCTGATAGGATTCATTTAAATGCCACTTCGAGTATGTGGCCCTGCACAAAATTTATTGTTCATGTTCGTTATTCAAACTCTGATTAACTTCCAAGTTCAATGTTTTATTATTCTTCAACAGTAAATACGAGTGCTTCAGAATTTCTCTTACTGTATTTAGGTGACTTGGCATTTGCTCCATTTTTAAAATGATATGAAATTAGCGTAAGGTAAATGATTCAAAGTCATTCTTTGTGTTTCTTGGGATGTCAGGTCTAATCTCTTCAGAAATACTGTAAGTAGCGTTTTGACTTGTGAAGTGCAGCTGCTGTTGGCATCAGTTGTTTGATGCACTGTAGGTATTCAGAAGAGTCTAGCAGCTTACGCCTGGGCACCCAGACTATGAAGATCTTGTTTCTTTCCATGCTGAGGATAGCTCTAGCATTAGAGAAGATCACAGTGAACTAGTTTAGGAGAGATACGCATCTCCAGGCTAGTACTTGTCTGCTTCAGGTGTGAGATTACTCTTCTTTTCCTGTCATCTCTGGTTTACTTCTTGAGCCTTTCTGCTCGTGGAATAGATCAGACCATGAACTTCTACTGAAGTCCAGACTGTCTAATTGAGGTTTTCTGGGAGCAGAATTTGAATGCTACTTGCCTTGATGGTGTTCGACTTGTGTATTTCAATACAATTGTAATTTTGTGTTTTTACTAGGTAATGAAACTTTTCTTAGATAGAGCTGATATTGAATGTCCTATGAGTTTTTCAGAGCTGCTGCTACTTTTGCAAACAGTAGCAATATTTGGCAGAATATAGCAATTGTTATTTCAAAATGAGAATGGACTTCTTATGTAGGGCTCCTTGCTCTGCTTACTGTGTGTATTTAAGCGTATAACTTATTTCTAGTACTAAGACTTTTGATGTAGTAAGCTTTTTTGGCTCAGCATATGTTTCCTGTCATTTGTCAGTGTTAGAATGTCACATTATCTGTGTGAAGAGATCTGAGAAATGTTTTTTCCCCGGTCTTTTCTAAAACTCTTGGAGAAAAAAAAGGCTTTCTTTCATCAGATGTTTATTATTCTTTGCATATTGTATTTCTAAATATAGATTGCTCTTCTAAGTTTGACTTGAACACTCTTTTCTGCTTTTTGGAAATCTGCTGTCTCTTCATTGGCTGTCTCATGAGTCTGATATTCAAATAGTTATTCAAATAATTGCATTTATTGTCCTTTGTGGGCACAGTCAGGCCGAGTTAGTTGGTTAGCAGTGCACTCCTTGAACACAGAAGTTTAGTGTTGAAATGTAGTTTTTAAGCAGCTAATGTAACTTAAAGTACTAAGTGCTGTTTGGGTTTTAGTGATGTAGATGTACTGTTCCACTGCGTGGCTGATGATTAACTATCACTAGTTTCCTATATATCTGTACTTGAACATTTCTATGTGTAGAAGAGGGAATGATATGAGAGCATTTGTGGAAGAGGTACTGTACTGAAAGCATGAACAAAGAATAGAGTATTTTATGTTCTGCTAATTCACACTAACATGTAGAGGCTAGAAGTGGTGTACTGGGTCTGACTTGGATGGAGTTAATTTTTTTTCATAGCAGTCCCTATGGTGCTGCTATTTTTCAGATTTGTAACTAAAAGTGCCACTTAGGCACCAGTGTTTCAGCTGTTGCTGAACAGTGCTTGCACAGTGTTAAGGCCTCTGTGCTTCACCTTGGGAGTAGGCTGGGGTTGGGCAAGAGTTTCCGAGCGGACACAGAATAGCTGGCCCCAGTTGACCAAAGAGATGTTCCACGCTGTATATAGCATCATGCTCAGTAATAACATCAGTGGTGCTGGTAGTGGTGCTGGGGATGTTCCAAGGTAACCATTGCTCAGAGGCTGGCTGGGCATCTTTCTGCTAGTGGGTGGTGGTGAGTGATTTCCTTAGCATCACTTGTTGGGTTTTGTTGCTTTTTAAAAACAAACAAAAAAATTACTCTACCTGCCCCCCACCCCCCTCCCCTATTGAACTCTTCATATAAAGTCAGTGTGGTCTATGGTAGTGGTTACTTCTGGTCTTCTGCAGAACTAAGCTTGCCTGTCTCTAGCACAGAGAAATGTTTCATTCATGAAATCACTTTCTCAAGCTAAACCTCAAGCGATCTTTCTTACTGTATAGTCCATTGGAGGACAAAAAATTACACTTTTTTCCTTAATTTTACCAGTTAAAGTAGAAGCTGAAGCAGAGAAACTTTTGGCAATATGGGACACTGTTTCCTCAGCTTCATTTCTCTGAAATGCTTTTCCTATTCCCGAAGGTGTTGCAGGTACTTCTGGGTAGGTAAAACCAAGAGTTACAGAAAGATCTTTTCTTCTGCTGTGCTTTTTGGGTGTATAGTTGTGGACTCCAGTCTTGTAAGTCAACATAGCAGGCTACAATTTTCTTCCCTACTCTATTGAGAGCTTTTTTCCTTTTAAATCAAATGTATAACAGATGGAGTTTCTTTTAGACTGTGTTAATCTGGGTTTCTAAGAAGCTCAGAATGGAATGATGTCATTTTGGAGAGGTGGATGTTTGCTGGCTTTTTCAGTGAAAACAAACCTTTTTTAGATTGAAACAAAAGCTGAATTTTGTATGATATAATGATATAAGTCTTGACTTGTTGCTTATATACATGTGCCTACATTTATGGAACTGTTTTCTCTTCTAGGATCCTTCTGTTACACAAGTGACAAGAAATATTCCTCCAGGGCTAGATGAGTACAATCCTTTCTCTGATTCAAGAACAGTAAGCACATTTATTTCTTAATCATACTATTAATCTTTTTTTTTGGTAAGATTTATCAGGTATTGTTTTCAGAGTTTGGGACTGATGTAAAATACATGACAGGCTAGCTAAAGGCAATGGAAGATGTGTGTAAGGATAGATAGTCCCATGAAATATTTGGAGGATTCAGTGGGTAGGTTTACTTAAGTGAGCTTTGACTTACTAAGGAAGAGTGGCGCTCTGAAAGGGGGCCAAAAGAGAACTGAGTTTTTCTACTGTTCAGTAAGACTTCTGGCAGTCTGTCCTTATGCTATTCTGAATTTTACTTGCTTTAAAGCTTGTGAGTGTGGCACACTTCCCCAGTGTCTTGCTTTTGATTTCCATTTTACTTAATGAAACTGATGTGCAGAATAGGAAAAACATGACACTTACGTAACAATCTCCAGGCTATGAGTAGTTACGCTGTATTAAAGGGAATACATTATGTCCAAGAAACACAGTTGGTTTTTGCCTCTAATTTGTATAGTTTTAATCTACCTTGTGCTTATTTTCACCCATGAGGGGAAAATACAAGGAATGGGATAGTGAATTCATACTGTAACAGCATTTTTCAGTGTTTACTTTTGATAGTGAAGTTCTTGTGCAAGATTAGGAAAATGTATGGATGATCACTGTCTGTCAGTCTAATTTATAAACATTCAAATACTGTATTTTTCAAATGTAGGCTTATTTCCTATGGGACATCTGGTCGTGCTGATAGGGATTGTTGGTATTTGAGTCTTTGCAATGCAACAGTAAGGTTTCATACAGCGTTAAAATGCTAGAGTGGAAGAAGCTTGGTTTTGATTATGTCTTGGATCAGCTGTTTAAGGCAGAATATTTACAAGTAGCAACAATGTAACTAAGTCTCCATTTTTTTTTTCTCCTAACACTATAATGAATTATGTTTGTCTTTCTGAAGTTTGAAGAGTTTCAAAATCGCTTTACATTGACTGTAAGTTATAAAGACAGTAGATCTTGTATTAAAAAAAAATACAGAGCTACTCTGACTTTTTTATTACTTATGTACTTATTTTAACATGGTCTGTGAGAAAAGGAAAACAAGTGTATGGCTAAGGTTATCTGGCTTTAAAGAGTCAGCTGTGCATGTATAAAAAAAATCTAATTGCTCTTTATAGATGTCACTTATCTGGAAAAATGGGGAGAATGGAGGAAATTCAAGTCAGTGTTCAGATCTACTGAATATGTGCTATATTCATACACTTTAATTAATAATCTATGGGATGTTACTAAATTCATAAAAACTGTCTATTGAATGATCAGCTCCCTCTCTTTAGAGGAAAAGAACTTTTACGGGATACAAGCTGGTAGTAGCAAAATATGTTGTGGAGACTTCTGTGCTCTTTATTTTGAGAATCGCTGGGCCGTAACACTTAAAGTGGTGTTTGTTTCACTATAAGCAATAATGTATAGTTGTGATTTTTAAGGAAGCTGAGAATGATATGCTTCAATTAAAAATCTGAATTGCTAGGGGTAGTGGTAAGATGGTATCTTGCAGTTTATAGCATTAACACAGTATTAAACTTCTTTCTCCCCTCCCTCCAAATTCAAGTTAATAAAGCATGCTGGACTACAGAAATATTTCTCTGTTGCAAATTCAGATTTCTGTGAGAAAGTGACTTCAAACTCTAATATACTGACATTCATTATCTCAGCTCTAGTGTGTTCTCCCTTGGCAAAGGGAGATGCTTCCTAGCAGTTCTGTTCTTAGCAGTTCTTTCTTGGTTATCAGGATAAGACAGAAAATAAGAAGTAAGTTCTACTTTTTCCCAGTATTCCTTTTCCTAATTTTTTATTTTTGTGTATATATATATA
>WHYT01015375.1:15345-48697 GCA_009806455.1 Tetrax tetrax
ATATATATATATATAAAACATACATCCTTCACATCTTCAGTGGGAAATTTGGTGGGAAAACAACATGTAAGAGATAATGAGGAAAGTGAATGGGCATAGGAGATTTTAGGTCTCAAGTGTCACCACCTTGATATCTAACATGAGAAATCAGGAGTCTTTTTTTCTTATCATATTTCAAGGCCTGTCTTATTTTTGGTTGTTAAACCAAGCAAAGTTTTCAGTGGATAGTATAAATGTCAGATTAAATATCGTTGCCTGCATTGTCAGTGGTTTTGTCTCCAGCTCTATCAGTCACCATGGAGATGACTCTGTGTCTTTTGTCATGTTTCTGAAATCAACAAGGAACAGATGAGATTAAACAATTAGTATTTCTGCTTCATCATTTAACTAGTGTTAAAGAAGGCCTTTAATCTCCTTTAATCTTTTCCTGCTTCTACAAGTTTTCCTAATGCATGTTGAACTCCTCTGAGCACTCTCTGGACATACATTTAACATGTATGGACACAACAATGCGTATAGCAATCACTTTCAAATTGCTGCATTAAAAATAAAAATAAAAAATTGGTAGAGTTGAGGATTTGTTGTTCTTAAGTGTATTGGATTTGTGTGGCAAGGTTTTGGTAGCAGGTGGTATACAGGAGTGGTTTCTGTGAGAAGATGCCAGAAACTTCCTCTATGTCCAACAGAGCCAATGCCAGCTGGCTCCAAGATGGATCCACTGGTGGCTAGGGCAGTGGAAGAAGGGAATGGATGAGAAGGAAGATGTTTTAAGATGTGTTCTTATTTCTCATTATCCTACTCTGACTTCAGTGGTAACAAATTAAACCCATTTCCCCAAGTGAGGTCTGTTTTGCCTGTGATGGTAATAAGTGAATGATCTCTCCCTGTCCTTATCTTGACCCGTGAGCCTTTTGTTATATTTTCTCTCCCCTGTTCAATTGAGGAGGGGACTAATAGAGCGAGCAGCTTTGATGGATACTTCTTATGCAGCCAGGCTCAACCCACCACATTGAGAGGTATTTCAATGGATTGTTTTCAGTAAATTCCTGGGCAGCTCCCCTCCTTGTGTCTTGCATCTAAACCGACTTGATGTTTACAGGAAACCAGATGGATCATCCACAAAGAACAGGAACAAAAAGGTGTTTTGTAGAGTGGGGTTAGTTGAATTTCAAAATATGAGTGCCTTACTGTAATGTGTCAGTGAAGGGCAAAGACCATGGATCTATGAAGTAAAGTCTCTGTAAAAACAGTTGACTTAGTTCCCCTGTCCAGATTTGGGTGGTATAACGGGGACAGGCTGTTCAGTAGGGCCTGTTGTGATAGGACAAGGGGTAATGGGTTTAAATTAGAAGGAGGTAGGTTTAGATTAGATATTAGTAAAAAAATTTTTACAATGAGAGTTGTAGAGCACTGGAACAGGTTGCCCAGAGAGGTGGTGGATGCCCCATCCCTGGAAACGTTCAAGGCCAGGCTGGATGAGGCTCTGAGCAACCTGATCTAGTCAGGGAGGTCCCTGCTTCTTGCAGGGGGGTTGGACTAGATGACCTTTGAAGGTCCCTTCCAACCCTAACCATTCTATGATTCTATGATATTATGTAGTGATGGCTGGAGGTTAGTACAGTCCTCACAATACAAGTCTGAATAATTGGTGTTAGAGTTACATGCCTTAAAAGACAGAATTGCTAACCATCTATCTTCTTAGAAAGGTCTTGTCAGTCGTATGCAGGCTGTAAGTTGGTTGGATATCTCTCTTCCATACCCAAATCACTAAGCCACCAATAGCACTTGGACAGGCAACTGACAGCCAATGGATGGACAAATATGATTAAATAAGTGCAAGGTCATAGGTTGCAAGGGACTTCTGGAGGTCATATTTTTCAATCCCCCCTATTAAAAGTTGGTCACTGAGTTGTATTTCTCAGCATCTTGTCCTGGGGAATTTTGAATATAAATAAGGATGGAAATCGTGTGACCTCACTGGGCAACCTGTTTGCTAATTCGTACAGTGAAATTTTTCCCCACATTATCTAATCAGTTTGCTGTATTCCAACAAGTAACATGCTGTGTAATAAAAGCAGCATCATCTTTTCCTGACAACCCCATGTGTATGCTGATCTATAAGGGAGTCAAAGTGTATCTGTTTCATTTCTTATACTTACTAAATTATGTTTCATTATGGCAGAATTCTAGAGCTTTATCCAGATGTGTCAGTAAGCCAGACTTTGGTCCAGTAAGTATGAAATTAGGAAATGAATCAATTTTTAAAGGATGCCTGTGACATTCTGCTCAAGTAAGAAACACAGATCGTCTTGCTTTCAAACTTTCATTAAGCTTGATACGGGGCTAAGTCTTCTAGATTCCAGAAGGATGGATTGGACTGTTAAATTTGAGATGGGAAGGAAGGCACTTGGTTTCTGCTGCTCTGAAGCCACCTGAGAAGCTTGTGTCTTCTCATCTGCTTCTGAGACAGAACAATCATTGGATCATAGAATAGTTAGGGTTGGAAGAGACCTTTAAAGGTCATCTAGTCCTGCAACCCTCCTGCAAGGAGCAGGGACATCTCCAACCAGATCAGGTTGCTCAGAGCCCCACCCAACCTGGCCTTGAATGTTTCCAGGGATGGGGCATCCACCACCTCTCTGGGCTACCTGTTCCAGTGTTCTAGCACTCATTGTAAAAAAAAAAAAAATTCATTATATCTAATCTCAATCTACCTCCCTCTGTTTTAAAACTGTTACCCCTCATCCTATTTGCACAGTAGTTTTGAGGATAATCTGGTGTGAACTGTATAAGATGTTCGTCAAGGTTCAAGGAGTTACCTGGCAAGTGCCAGATTCACTGGTTTCCATCAAAGATGCCTCAGCAGTTTTTATTCTTAGAAATCCTATGTGAATAAAAATCAAAATAACATAGACATAAGTACAGCAACAGATGGGAATTCTTGTTCTGTTTACTTAACGGTTAAGGATCTCAGCGTCTTTATTAAATATCCATTAATTCTCAGAACTAGTTCCAGCAGTTATCTAGTTTGACATCTTCAGGATTTTGATAGTTATTGACCAAGTATGTCTTTCCCACTTGCGTCTTTTGTGCTGATAAAACATTTGAAATTACCTTAGAAAGTGGATGTTTACTTTTAGTTCTAAATAGCAAATAAATTGCTCTATAGCTGGTTCTAATCCAACTGCTTGCTAATAGTATTTCCTGAATAAGATTTACATTTACTATGTACAGTTTTTGTCCGTATTAAATGCATGTGCCTTGCCACCCTCTTAAAAACCTAAATCTTTCCAGAGTGCCTCCAATTTTAGACTTCATGCATGGTGTACGATAGCACTGAGGCTGTTTGAGACAATTTTTCAGTACAACAACTTGCAAATGCATGTCCATTTCAGAATGTAAGAAACCTATTGTATGCTAGCTAACTTCACAATAAATATTTTTACTGGAATTATTTTGCAGCTTTTAAAATGAAGTTATTTTAGTTCTTAATTGAGCTAACTTCAGAGATAGCAATTAGAGCAAACCTTATGCTTATTCTATATTTAGAAATTGATGTGAGACGTTAACTTCTAGAATTGTGCTTTGTATTGCCTTTTTAATAACTGTACGAAGAACTATCTGCCTTACTGTTTCATCTGCCAAGCCAATAAATTATTGTTTCTTTGACTTTATTGAGTATATTTTAATTACTTGTGTGTAGCAACACTTGTTTTGAGTGCCTTGTTTGCATTAAAGCTTAATGTGCATAGCCTCTGCTCTCCCTGGTTCTTGTTTGTTTGCCTTGTATGCATTTTTATTGAACTTCTGTTTTTCCAGTGATTGCTGAATACAGGGAAATTTATTTATAGGACAAAAGAAGACGTTAAGTGGTTTCTGACAAAACATTATCACAAGTAACATTTTTTTTCCTTCTCTTTTTTTCCTATACTCTTTCCTTACTACCTCTATCAGTCCAATAATAGATAATCTTGTACATCAGCTGAACTTCATTTAAGTCCATGCAGTTCTCCAGATCTGCTGTACGATGAAACTTGAAGATGTACTTTCTCTGATTTTACTTCAGTACTTCTTGCTCCTAGCAAAATCCCAAACTGCATAGCTATGTTTTTGTTTTTGTTTGTTTGGGGTTTTTGTTTTTTTGTTTGGCAGCTGAATGATTTTCCAAGGCAGCTGGATACTGTTCTTTGTTTCATGTTAAGTAACTGTGAGGGTTTTTTTTTTTTTTTTTGCTTCTCAGCTTTGATTTGGGTTATAAAAATGAGTCCATCAGTTTGATAGGAAGACTTAGTGCAACCTCAGTTTAAAATGGTTGCATGCTGGTCACTTTCTCTTGAGAATGCAGGAGGAGGCAATTCCAAAATGTCGGAAGTCAAGCAAGCAGGGCCGAAGGCCAGCTTGGCTGAGTAGAGATCTTCTAGAGCTTAGGTGGAAAAGGAGGGTGTATGGATGTTGAAAGCAAGGACAGGCAACACAGGAATGCTGTTCACCACTATAGGAATGTGGCCAAATCTTGATTAATGTTCAAGCTGGCCAGCACTGTGAGGAACAACATCATCATGCACTAATTCTATTAAGTGATATTAAATAACTCATAAGTGATATTAAACACAAAGTAATATTTATGAATAGTGTAGACATACTTACTGTAGCTCAAAAATAGCTGCTTTAGATGCACCATAAGAAGAGACTAACTGTGCTGGCATTTGCTGGTGGGCTAAGACAGCCTTTAGAAAAGTGGAAGTTATTTTCAAAGAAAACTTAAGAGCTTAAACTCTGCCAAGCTAAGTGTGAAACTGTAAGGCAAGCTCAAAGCTCTGAGGAGAAACTTGTATAACAACTTGGGAAACTGTTTCCTGGAAGCAGGAATCTTTTTCCATCTTTAAGGTTGTAAGAGTACTAGTAGAAGATAATGATGTAGGAAAAAGCTAAATTAGTTGTTCCTTTAAAGGGGAAGTGTCTTAAACTTGAATTCTCAATAGAATAGGCTTTAGAGAAGCACTAACTTGCCAGAAATACGTAGTCAGCTGAGTGTTCAGAAAATTAAGATGGGAAATTGCTAAAGCATGAACTGGAATGTGCCTCAGCTGACTTCATACCAGAGGAAGGAAAGTGGCAGCAGTCATGCTCACTGTAGAAAAAGCTCTTACAAGTATTCAAGAAATGAAGAGGCCAGAAGGTACAAGTTCTTTACTGGGCAAGTAGAGGCGGAGGCGGGGGGGGGCATAGAAAAGTCTACCAATCATAAATGTTTTTTTGTTGGTTGGTTGGTTTTTTGTTTGTTTAGGGTTTATTTTGTTGGTTTTTAGCAGACCTCTACACAGGCAGGGGCTTTAACCTTCGAATGAATATGGAAGTTGCCTTGACTGCTTGGTCATTCGTGCATTAAGTAATGGACCGTAGTGCACAGATTTAACAACGTGAGACTCAAGACAGCTGCTTCCTTGCATTTCAGTGCTTGAAATAAGCCTGGGGTGTCCTCCTTTGTGTTACTACAGTGATACGACTGTATGATTTTTGAGGGGCTGAGGCCTGAATAACAATCATAATACCAGTCATATTATTACAGAATATCCAAAGGTATACGTGATTCTGAGTCATGTACCATCCTTGTAAAAGTCATGGTAGCCTTTCAGTTGCAAAGCTTCGTGATTGTCCAAATAATGAAGTCAGTCATACCAGTTACTACAGTATAGAATATATAGAATGTGAGAACATCTGTTTCGTTAAGGTTAGAGACTTTTTTTTTCAGTTTTAAGGAAATAATAAGTAAAAGGGAAAGCAGTAAACAACGGCAGAAACACAAACCTGATAGGTAAGGGATAACAAAGACAAAACAGAAGACCAGAACTCATCAGCCAGTAGTTTATTGGCTTTGAAGAGGGTTGTGTTTATTTTGTTTAGTGGGGTGCTATGGTGGCAGCTTCTGCAAGAAGCTGCTAGAAGTTTCCCCTTTGTCTGCTGGACTTGGCCAGGTCTAGGGTCGACCTGCCAGTGGCCAGGACCAAGCCAATTGGTAGTGGAACGTTCAGTGATAACACCTCTGTAATAACATATTTAAGAAGGGGCAAAATAAGAAAAAAAGAAGTGAAGAAGCAGAAGAGAGGGGGAGGCGCGAGACCTGTGAGCTCTTGCTGGGCAGATATCTGGGCTGACATCGCCCAGCCTGGCTGCAAGAAGCAAAGAGAGGAGATATGAAGAGAACCTGAGAGGTGTCTGCCTGAGCCAGTTGTGAAGAATTTCTTGTGAGAGGAAGACGCCAAGGTCAGTGAAGAAGGACAGGGATGCAGTAATGCTGCTCCCGGCAGAGATTCCCCTGCAGCCCGTGGTGCAGCCATGGTGAGGCCGGCTGTGCCCCTGCAGCCCATGGAGGCCCACGGAGGAGCAGAGATCCCCCTGCAGCCCGGGGAGGCGGGGAGGACCCCACGCCAGGGCAGGCGGATGCCTGAAGGAGGCTGTGGCCTGTGGAGGGTTCACGCTGGGGCAGGCATTTCTGAGGGACTGCACCCCATGGGAAAAACAACCCACGCTGGAGCAGTTTCATGAAGGACTGTAGCCCATGGGAAGGACCCCACACTGGAGCAGGGGAGGAATGTGAGGAGTTCTTCCCCCGAGGAGGAAGGAGCGGCGTAAAGTGACAAGTGATGAACTGACCATAACCCCCATTCCCTCTTCTCTCCTGTGCCCCTCAGGGTGGGGGAGGATGTGGAGATAATAGAAATGAGGTTAAGCCTGGGAAAAGGGATGGGTGAGGGGAAGTTGGTTTTGTTCTCTTCCTCATTATCCTGCTTTGGTTTTATTAATAGTAATAAATAAATAGTTTTCCCAAAGTCAAGTCTGTTTTTCCCGTAACGGTAACTTCAATGAGATCTCCCTGTCCTTATGTCGAACCTCAAGCCTTTTTATATTATTTCTTCCCCATTCCCTTGGAAGTGAGTGAGAAACCGCATAGCTTGGTCCAGAGTGGAGCTAAGCTACGACAAGGGTCAACCTGGACTTTTTTAACTGATAAGAAGGAAGAAACAAGATAAGCATGAATATTATGAGTAGTTAAGGCACCCTGTAAGACTGTGCAGAATTTAGTAAGGAATATTTAGGGGAATAGTCACGGATGTGGAGCAGTTGGGGACTGAGGAGGAGCAAGGAGTAGACTAGAGCAGAGTCTGGTTGTGTCTAGGTTGCAACCAGTCAGTACACTTGTCTGAGAGCCACATGCCTAATCACGGCAGTTACTGTTAAATTCTGTCTTAACTATTTTTCAGTGACATTTCACTCTCTGCCTCATCTGTGAATGCTGCATCATCTAGATACCAGCAGCTGGAGAAGCTCCAGCAGTCAGAAAGGAGGAGTCCCCAGATCTCAGAGTGTGCTGGAAGGGGTAGCTTTGTAACATCCCTTAAGAGCTGTTGTCCCCTAGCCGTTCTTGACTTTCGTAGGATTCCAGGATGCACAGCCCCTGTTAAAAATCACCGGAGTAGTCACTTTTCTTCAGGGAGCACAGGCTCTTACCTAGGCACTGGGTCTTTTACACAATTCTCATTAAGTGCATAGTAGACAGCAAGTCTAACACTATATAGATGGCCAGCTAGCATATAGTGGAACCTAAGCAATGCAGAAATCTGAATCAGAAGAATCTTCTATGTAATTAGTACCAAATATTCATGTCATATGTGCTGTTGGCTAACATAGAATCATAGAATCTTTAAGGTTGGAAAAGACCTCCAAGATCATCAAATCCAACTGTCAACCTACCAACACCATGCCTACTAAACCATGTCCTGAAGTGCCACATCTACACGTTCTTTGAACACCTCCACGGATGGTGACTCTACCACTTCCTTGGGCAGCCTATTGGAATGCTTGACCACACTTTCAGTAAAAAAGTGTTTCTTAAGGTCCGACCTAAACCTCCCCTGCCACAACTTGAGGCCATTTCCTCTTATCCTATCACTAGTTACTTGGGAGATAACACCCACCTCCCTACAGCCTCCTTTCAGGTAGCTGTAGAGAGCAATGAGGTCTCCCCTCAGCCTTCTCTTCTGCACACTAAGCAATCCCAGTTCCCTCAGTTGCTCCTCATGAGACTTGTTCCCCAGACCTCTCACCAGCTTTGTTGCCCTTTTCTGGATGTGCTCCAGCAACTCAACATCCTTCTTGTACTGACGAGCCCAAAACTGCACACAGTATTTGAGGTGCAGCCTCAGCAGATCACTTCCCTACTGCTGCTGGCCACACTGTTCCTGATACAAGCCAGGATACTGTTGGCCTTCTTGGCCACCTGGGCACACTGCTGGCTCACGTTCAGCTGGCTGTCTACCAGTACCCCCAGGTCCCTTTCTGCCAGACACTTTTCCAGCCACTCTTCCCCAAGCCTGTAGTGTTTCATGGGGTTGATGTGAGCCAAGTGCAGGACCTGCACAGAATCATTTAGGTTGGAAAAGACCCTTAAGATCATTGAGTCCAACCGTTTACCTGTCAAGTCCACCACTAAGCCATGTCCCTAAGCGCCACATCTACACATCCTTTAAATACCTCCAGGGATGGTGACTCAACCACTTCCCTGGGCAGCCTGTTCCAGTGCTTGACAACCCTTTTGCTGAAGATATTTTTCCTAACATCCAATCTAATCCTCCCCTTGTGCAGCTTGAGGCTGTTTGCTTTTGTCCTATGACTTGCTACTTGGGAGAAAGGACCAACACCCACCTTGCTACATCCTCCTTTCACATAGTTGTAGAGAGTGATTAACAACTCCCCTCAGCCTTCTTTTCTCTAGGCTAAACAACCCCAGTTCCCTCAGCTGCTCCTCATAAGACTTTTGCTCTAGACCCTTCACCAGCTTCATTGCCCTTTGGACCCCCTCCAGCACCTTTCCTGTAGTGAGGGGCCCAAAATTGAACGCAATATTTGAGGTGCAGTCTCACCAGTGCGATGGAGAGAGAGGCAATTACTTCTCTAGTCTTGCTGGCCACACTTTCTGATGCAAACCAGGATGCTGTTGACCTTGGTCACGTGGGCACACTGCTGGCTTATATTAAGCTGGCTGTCGACCAACACCCCCAGGTTCTTTTCCACCGGGCAGTTTTCCAGCCACTCTTCCAGCCACTCTTCCACAGTGTCGCTGTGACCCAAGTGCAGGACCTGGCATTTAGCCTTTGATTGTCTTCATCCTACAACACTGAGTAACCTTTCTTAGGATGAAAAGCTTAAATCACCAAGCAGTTCTGAGAAATGAGAGCTCTGTGATATATCTCAGTATCCTGTCAGGAGCTGATGTATAAGGTGGAAATACAATTTTGAAATGTTGGAATCAGCTGATATTGCTGAGACATGCTGCAATATCACACACAGAGGTGGAATTTGCTCAGGCATAATGTCTTCTCCTCAATGTACTGCATTTCTGTATTTCAAAAGATGCAAGTAATCTGAACCAAGTCATAATTTGCCAAGTTAGTGGTGTTTAGCTGATTTCTGCTTTTTTTTAAAGATGCTTTTGTATTGAAAACATCACACTTCTCACAATGCTTTTGTTTGATTCACTAATTCAGTGACTCACTGCGATCTCAGTCTTACTAGGAACAAATGGTTCTCTGTCTTACAGGATCACAGAACAGGGTAGTCTTCCGTATTGCAGGCTCTACAAAAAGAAATAACGTGGTTTCCCCCAAGTGTATTTAAGAATAAAATAACATCATAGTAGTGCTGTACTGATCTACTTTGGTTAAGTACAGATGGTAACTTCAATTTAGGCAGTAGTTTTTTCCTTGGTTTGATTGCTACTGATTAACATTGTGTATGATAGAGAGATGTGGAGAAAGTCAGAGAAGATGACAAATGGGAATAAGAAGGAAAGGATATTAAAAAAAAAAAAAAGAAAAAAGAATAAGCTACTAAAAGCTTCTTGTAAGCTGTATTCTTACAGGTAATGACCAAGTGAATGAAATGGCAGTGGTACTTGAAACTAGATACTGTGGTCCGTACTGGTAGAATAGTAGAAGCAGTAGGATCTCGAATTGGAAAATTTAATAGGGTACATTGCTCCTCTAGTTAGCCAGGTGATAAAAGCCTTTGTTAAGTAGAAAGCTTTGGAAGACGTTACTAATAAATGGCATCGTGTTTCGGAATATGAATAGATCACTGTTAAATCCTGCAGTTCTCTTAAAGAGTAACTGTCTTTATTCATATTCATGTCCAGATTTAAAAGTCTATTTCCTTTCTATGGATTCCTGAAATTTCATGTGTGTTTATGGCAAGTAGTGCAGTGTAAAACCAAATAAACAGGTTGCTGCACTGCAGAATATAGTTAACTTCATTTTCCTAGAGGTTATAAATATTGCAGGCAGCATATCATTTTCAGTTTATCAGTAACACTTCCTTTAAAACAACTAGATTGGTTCTTACAAAGTTAATGAAAAGATGTTTATTAGAACAGGAGACTGTTTCCCTATAATTGTCTCTCATTTTCTTAGCCTCCTCCAGGAAATGTGAAAATGCCTAATGTACCCAGTACCCAGCCAGCAATAATGAAACCAACAGAAGAACCACCTGCTTACACACAAATTGCGAAGGTTTGTCTGTAACTTTCAAGCACTAGATTCCTTTTAATTATAATTTTTCAAATACACTTCTGGAATAACGGCTTTTATAAATAAGCATTGCTTTCCTAGTGATTTATGAACGTTGAAAACTGCTTTTAAGTAACTGGTTAATGCATGAATTTCTGCTATTATTGGGTCAATCTTTATCCATAACTGGAGATACTTAATTATAGAAAACAGACTTGGAATGTTTATTATGTGTTCATATTTTTACAATATCTGATGATGTTTGTTTCATTTAGGAGCATGCCTTGGCCCAGGCAGAACTGCTAAAGCGGCAGGAAGAACTGGAAAGAAAAGCAGCTGAACTAGATCGCAGAGAAAGGGAAATGCAGAGTCTCAATCAGCAGGGGGGTATGCATGAAAAGATTACTTTTTAAAATTGCAGCAATTTCACTTCTTCTTAGAAACTGTTCTGGTTTTACAGTGACATTGTGCAACAGATCAAAGAGGGGCCTTTATATTCTCTTCAGGAAAAGAAAGTGTATGTCCTTTGAGACAGTGCATACAATGAATAAAAAATATCCTGTCCTTTGCAGATTTTCACTGTAAAAATTTTACATGTGACCTCAGTTACATGTTACTGTCTGCTATCAGCTACTTTTATTCTCGGTTAATATCTAAGTAATACTATTCCATAGTATGGAGCATTCTGAGGATTAAAAGTAACTTCATAAGTAAGGTCTCTTTGATTTCTCTTCTGTTAGTATTTATAGCTGCAGAGCTTTCCGGTTTTGAAATATTTTCTTATCTTTTACTATGTTACAGACATAATACTCTATGCAAATAGCAGAAAGATCTGTTCTTTTATTAATCTTTACTAATTTTTCATATGACACTTTGAAACCCACAGTCAGGATCAGTATCTCATTTTGCCACAAACTGTAAGTGTACTGTGCAAAACCATCAGTTTTTATATGGCAGTTTCAAAAATTAGAGGATTTACATCCAACCGAAGATACTTTGCTAGAAGTAGATCTGTGGGAATATTCCTTTTCAAAAGGAAAAAAAACCAAAACAAAACATTGTGTGTGATGTTGACTGTGTGTTGTCTTTTCACTTGTATCTAGAATTCTGACTTTTGTTTCCACATGTGCTGTTTTTTCTGAATATGCAGTGATACAATTCCAGGTTGCATAATTTCTTTGTAATTAAAATTCTCAAGGAATTTTATAGAATAGAATATTTTCAGTTGGAAGTGACCTACCGTGATCACCCAGTCCCACTTCAGGGCTGACCAGAAGTTAAAGGATGTTGTTAAGGGCATTGTCCAAATGCCTCTTAAATACTGACAGGCTTGGGGCATTAACCACCTCTCTAGCAAGACTGTTCCAGTGTTTGAACACTCTCTTGGTAAAGAAATGCTTCCTAAAGTCCAGTCTAAACCTCCTCTACTGCAACTTTGAACCATTCCCTCACATCCTGTCTCTGGATACAGGGAGCGTCTCCCTCTCCACTTGGCTTCCTTAGGAAGCTGTAGAAAGCAGCAGTCATATACCAGGATCCGGGAATTGCTATTCTTCTAAGGAAAAGAATCAGGATGATATTGTCCCTTCAGTAAACCATTTTTATTTTCTCAGTATTTGTTCTTTTCAATCTCTCTGCACCTCTTTTCCCAGAGAATGATTTTGTTGGTTGTTTTTCATTTCCTTCTCCAGGTATTGCCCTTCATCTAATTTCCCGAACTTACATTGATGGTCTGGATTGATTACTTTTCTCTTCCAGGCTTTAGGGACAGTTTTGTTCATCTATATCTTAGGGAACATAACTCTGATACTCCATGCATGTTTCAGTATATTTCTAAAATGGATATTGTTATTAGGTTGCAGTTGTTCACATCAAAGTGCTTGAAGAATCCATGAAGAATCTTTAGGAAGGCTATAAGATTCTTTAGGAAGGTTGAACAGAGGAGAGCTCTTAAAGCTTTAAAGAGGATATTACTTTTTTACCAAATGACTGTGTAAAAGATGCTGCAAATCAGGGAACTGAGGTGAACAATATTCTTTTCCTTTTGAATTTTTTTTTTTTTTCTTTTGCACACTCATTTGAATTCCATTGGAAACACTGTAGAGTTGTCTTGATGGGAGGACAGAGTCTTTTGCAATACTCTAGCTATTTGCGCTCAATTTAAGTCCTGGCTGCACATCTAGGACACTATCGTCATATACAATTGACTACAGTGCAAAGATCTTCAAGCTGGTAGGTCAGCTCAGCTCAATGCCTTCGGTCTTCTCTGCGCAGCATTGCATTTGAGCTACTTAAAGTGTGTTGCTTCCTGTCTAATCTAGTTCATTTGAGCATGCCTGAAAATCCCTTTCTGTGCTTGCATGAGGCTAGTTTTGGAGTGTCTGCATTCTTAGTGTAAGCATGCTGTTGAAGTTATGTTAATAGGCCTTAAGGTGGTAACTTGTGTTGAATGAAATAACTCTGAACTAGCTCTTTGCTTACCAAGATACAGTCTTGGAATACTAGTATCCAAAGTGTATTCAGAAAAAGACCACGTGGTTTTTGATCTCAAACTGTCTCACCAAGCTGTCTTTCAGTCTTAGTTGAAAATTTTGAAACCTGTACTACAGCAGCAGGGAAGTACATGAAATAAGATTCTTATATAAGATACCAGAATTTTTCCATAACTCTGTCTTGAAACTGTCAGTCTCAAGAGAAATAACCATATACTGCAGAATGAAGATCTAAATTTTTTTTCAGATTTTTGTCACTAAGAAATTCCAAAGTAGTTTTTAAGATGGATGGGAATTGCAGGCAAATCTTGTCAGAATTTCAAATAAAGGTGCCTTTAGGTTAATTTCTAGTTCAGCTGCACTTCTGGAACATGGTGGTGAATGTATCTCTTGCATCCAGAATTTGAAATGCTATGTTAAGGGTTTGTGGCAGTTATTATCTTTGTTGAATCTCTCAGTCTGTGCTTGGTATAAGTTGTTTTTGGCGGAATATATAATCTAGCTTGTAAGCAGGGCAGCATACAGGAATCCACGTGTCTGATAGTGTCCTTTGTGGTGTTCTCACTGTGTCACACAACTGTATACAATGGTGCTGCTTTTTGTAATGAAGTAGTTCAGACCATTTCAATAGCTTCATTTCTTGAGGCTCTGGGCTTTTAGGTTAAGCTGTAAACTATATTGGGAACTAGATCAAAGTGTTAGAGGTAGCTTGATGTTAAAAAGACCAGGATTCTGAGAATGAAGAATGTTTTTCAGTCCCCAGTCTTTGTGTTCAACAAAGTATGTGATTGTGGTGGGACTTTAGGGAAATGTGCATTTAAAAGTCAAAGAAGTCTGATAAATTGTTTTTCTGCCCATACCTGCTTGTTTTGTGAAGAATCCTCTTTTCTCATCACTTTATAGGTACTGTCAGATGCTTGGTTAGTCTTTTACATAGATAAAATATTGTACTTTCCTTGATCTGTCTGCACTTCATTGTATTTTATTTCTGAAGTTTATTTTCAGTATTGTGTGAGGATTGGTTGGGTTTTGGTAGCCTATGTTATCCATACCACTTGTGAAACTCATGCATAGAAGAATTTGAACAAGTCCCAAATATGTATCTCTTTCTAGTATACAGAGATTAAAACTGTATTATAAAGCGCTTTTTTTTTTTTTTTTTCCTGTTTTGCAGGTAGAAAAAATAACTGGCCACCTCTTCCTGAGAATTTTCCAGTAGGTCCTTGTTTCTACCAGGACTTCTCTGTAGACATTCCTGTAGAATTTCAGAAGACAGTAAAGATTATGTACTATTTGTGGATGTGTAAGTATTTATTTTAAAAGAAAAAACAAAGTGTCTATTCAATCTTGATGATACATAGGTGCTACTTTGGCTTTTGCAACACCTATAATGACAATTTTTTTTAAATCCGGAAGTAAAATGTTGTTGAAGTGAAATCTTTTTTTTAGCTTCATTTTTAAAAGTATTGAATTATTTCTTAGAAACTTCCACAGAAAAAGAAGAGGGAGGATTATCCTAAGGCAATTTGGTTCTACTGTATTGCAGTTTTCTGGTTTAAGTATCTTTGTTGTTGTAAAAATAGGTTTGACTATTTATTAACTTGGAAATAATTCTACTGTCTTTAAAATCAGCTTATATATTAAGAAATAGAATTCACAATCAGTGTTAATAGACTTGTCCATTAAGAAGTATAATATCCATTTGCTTTAATATAGTTTTATACAGTTCAGTACAGTTTTTAGTATATAGTGGAGACTTAATATCATTTTAGTCTATTTTTAAAAATAGTGTAAAATAAATTAGCTGACGAATCAGTCGATGTTAAAACTATCCTCTGTACACCAAGAATGCTCTACACTATCTTTGTGGGGTTAATTTTGCCCTCATTCAGGTGCTGTGTTTTGACTGGAGAAATGCTGGATGAACTAGATGTACAAATGCCACAGTATTTGTTTCTTCTGCCTTGTCCAGTGTGATGAGAGCCTAATAATTGGGCTCCTCTGGGACTGAGGAAGTTCCAAGGTGCTTTGATGCGTTTAATATCATTTTAGCATACTAAGGGGTTGTAAATGTCAGAATTTTTCTGTATTTTTTTCAGGGTTTCAGATTTAGTTAGCAAATCTCTGTAATTTTACCTGTTAATCTGGTAATCTTATACCTGTGATTGAATCACGTAATCGAAACATAGAAAATGAGCAGCCAGCAGTGAATCAAGTGAATTTCACTTCATCATAATCCACAGCTTTCTATATTAATTGCTGAGCCATTAACCTTCAAATAAACAACTAAATCCACTGTACAATGTGTGAGTAGTCACTCTCATAATGTCAGACATTTAAGATTTACATGAACTCTAAGATCAAGTACTCCAAAATTTTAGGATAGTTACTAATTCTGGCCATTTGCAGGACTGAGTTCTGAAAGTGCCATATGTTTCAAACATAAGGTGAAGTTGGGCAGTGAGAACTGAAATATTAGTACTGTTTTTCTTTTTCCTTGTCATAGCAATAAATTCAGGAAGCAGCAACATTATGGTATTTAAAAAATAAATCAGAGTTGTGCTTTTATACTAATATGACAGATTTTCTTCTAGGTAGACTGAGATTTTAACTGAGTCCTCTTGCTCTTTTCCTTCTTTAGCTCTAGTACTCTGATTTTGGGACTACTTAGGAAGGAACGAAAAGGGCATAGTGAAGGAAAAGAAGGACAAAATCTATTTTGGGCTAAAAAAAAAAAAGACTGAGTACAGAACTTCATGCCTTAGGGCTGACTGTTGAACCATTGTGACTTTTCTTTCCCAGGAATGTTATGTAGATGGTTTGGCTCATTTTTCGTTAGAGTGGCTATGCTTCCTCAGTGGAAGCACTTATTACCATAGCAAACCAGCCTGCTTCTGCTTGCTGCTCTACCCTGCATTTTATTTCCTCTTCCAGAACTTCCTAGGTCTTGTAAGGCCTAGGGTTTCTGTGAACATAGTCACATTTGGCTAAATCTAGTACCACATGCTCAGGACTTTGTAAGGTACCTACCTTACAAAAGTTTAGTTTTCCTTTTCCTTTTTAGCAGCCCTAGGAACCAACCTTTCTCTTTCAGTTCTCTGTGTATTTCCGTGGTTAGCAGCAATTTTTATATCCTTATTCTTGGTCTTTATGTATATGAGGAAACGTTTTTACCTGTTTAAGATCTACATGCTCTTTATCTCCTGAAAAAAAAACAAGTCTATTTGTAATCCTGTTTCATTAATTCATCCATCTTTTCTCTGTATCAGAAGTCAGAGTTTTCTCCTTCCTTGGTGTGGTTTTATCTTTGCACATATTTTTCAGGGTTTTTTTCCCTGGGGAGAACCTTTTCTTTTTTTACTAACTGATTACATCCATGTTTTTGTGAACTATAGGAATCAATTAGCAATGGCTTCTGTCAGCTGCAAATGGAGCTTTTCTATTCTCTCTTGGTTTTGTGATTGTTGCTGTTTCAGTGGCTTGCATGTAGAATGACAGTTTCCCTGGCTCTTTAGCACTGAGCACTACTTGTTAGATCTCTCTATGCTGTTGCTAGTGAAATGTTCCATGTCTTGACCCATATCTAACATTGAAAATTTTTTATCTCAAAAGTTTGTGTTTTCCAGCTACTTTCCCCCAGGCAGATAGTGTGTACAAAATGAGCAGTACTGATTTTCAAAGAATATTTCTTATTTGAAGTTACAAACCAAAGAGCTGCTTTTGGAAGGCTTTTGTGGCATTTGGGTTTGTTACTTTATATAGGTTGTGAATGTTTCCGTTTTCTGTGAACAAGACTTTAAAGACTTTCAAAGACCTATGACTTAAACTGTAGATTCTGGTAGAAAAATAATACCCTAAAGTGCCAACTTCTGTGGTATTTTTCTGTTAAGGAGATTTTAATCTCATCCATCCTTCTGTCTGAGGATATGATCAATAGTAGATGTATCAGTCTGTGTTGATGTTTCTTCTGCCTGTTCCTGAGAACCTCCAAGGACGGACACTTCATAAACTCCCTCCAAGCCTGTTCTAGTGTGTTGCTGTCTTTTATCATTAGAAGATGTTTCCAAGTATATAATTTAATTCTGCTTTCCTGTGATTGATCTTCCCTGTTCTGTCCACTGTTGTTACGGAGAACACATTTATCCCTGTTAGTCATCTCCTTTTGGCTAAATTAGCATCGTTTACTCAGCCTTTCTTTGTAGGGTATGTTTTCTACAGGTCTGATTGGTTGCTATCTTGCAGATTTGCTGCTTGGTCCACTCATTATTATTTTTATGTTATGCATATTATAGATCCATATATATTCATATCCATTTTTTTTTGTGTGTGCAGCATCAAGTTTACAATGGGAACCATGTCCAGTATTTTAGCTGAAGTCCTAATGTATTGTGTAGAGAAAAGAAACACCTTTACATTTTTGATAGCATGTGGTTATGCTATGTGCTGATCTAAGCCTATTTTAGAATATTTTTTTTCCTACCAAAAACACTTCCGTTCTTTGTAAGGCTGTTTGCACAGGTCTTACCTGCTCCCTCTCCAAAAAGGCTAGAACAGACAAGGAACAAAAGCCTAAACTACACTTGAAGCCACTCTGTGCTGCAAGGTTGCGTGTGATCAAACCTCAACAGCTTTGTCCTCACTTGTCAGTGGCCTTGTAGCTTCAAATGTCTCCATTTTGTAGGCATCCCATTCCCCTATTCCCACAGCTAAACTAGGAGAAAGCTTTCTTAAATCACTTCTCACCAAGTACTGTATTGGTGTAGCCATGAAGTTATTGTCAGATAGACATTGCATGTTACAGACTTCTGCCAAAGCCTTAGGTAATTTCAGCCCCTAGGTGGTCATTATCTTCTCGTAACTTGCATTATGGTTTGATTGGAAGAGGCAAGTAGGTGGGAGGTACTTAAAATTGTTACCATGATTATAAAAACACCCGTCTGTTCATGCAACAGCAGGGCTTATCTAGGTCACTTAGTGAGGGTGTTGGCTCAGAGGACAAATGCCTTTCTGTAGCTTGTAGCAGGCAGCGAGAAGGGAAAATTGTCAGTAAGTCCTGTGTCTTCATCTGTGGCTTGCTCATATTCCGTTTTTACAACTGAGATTCTCTGTGACAGTAGTGAAGTAGACCCCGAAGTTGCTGGTTTTACTGTGCTAGTAAGTATCAGTAGTGGGCGTGACGTTTCAACCCTGTTCTGCGCTGATAGTGTTCTTTTAAAACTTGTCCTGTTACTGCAATTGCAATTACAAAACAAGGACTAATTTCAGAAAGTTCAAACTCCACCAGAATGAAGATATTTCTAGTAATCTAAGGGGTCTCCCTGTTTTCCAGTATTGACTAGAAAAAGAAAGAATACCTCTTAGTAAACTTTCTGTATTTATCAAAGGAAGGCAGGATTTTGGATTTGTGTCCTTTGTTGTGCTTTATGAGGCATACACACACAAATTCTGAAATGAGTTGCTTTGCTGACCTTTTGGGACAGTTCTAAGATACATAGCTGCATTAAATACTTTTTATTTAAAAGTACAAAGTTTTCTGTTTCTGACGACTCTTAAAGGAAAATATTTGTCTGAGAGAAACATTTTGAGTTTTATTAGCCTTTCGTGCAATGATGTGGGCATTTTGCTGTAAGATTTTTTTCCCACTAAGTTGATTTCAGGCTTATTTAAGTTCTAGTTAAGAGGGTAGCAAAGAGCTTGAGAAGTCTTTTTTTCAGAATCTTTATTATCTTGCCAGTTCTTCTGTTGACTGTACCTTCCAGTAGAATGACTAAAATGTTTCTCTGGACTTAAGTAAAAAATCATTGCTGTAAGAAGCAGCTTGTGTGCTCTCAATTTCAAATACTCTAGTGAATCACTGGTTATTGCTGAACAGAGACCGAAATTCACGTTCATCTTTTAAGTCTGGCAGAACTAACTTCTGTGCCAGATACCATGAAAGTGGTAGTTGTAATGTTTCTTAATACTTCTATATCTTTTTCTGTTCTAAGAATTAAATATATTTGAAATAAACTGTGACATCGCAATCCCCAATGCATTTTCTGTAGTAGAAATTCAGTAGTTAACTTGTAACAAGTTTTGCCAACGAGGTAATGCTAGTATCGAGCTAAGAACAGAGTATCAAAAAGGCAGATTATTAAGACCAATGTTACAAGAAATATTTGAATATGCAATCTGTATTAAAGGATCTAGAACAGCTTCCTGCAGTTTACTGAGAAACATTTTTACTAAGTGGGTTTTTTTTTTGCTTTATTACATGGAAGACAAAGAGCTTTTCAT
This sequence comes from Tetrax tetrax, assembly GCA_009806455.1. Taxonomy (NCBI): domain Eukaryota; kingdom Metazoa; phylum Chordata; class Aves; order Otidiformes; family Otididae; genus Tetrax; species Tetrax tetrax. Next base: position 34,676 of record WHYT01015375.1, read on the forward strand.
TACAAGATTTTTTTTTTTTTAATTTTAGTTTTCAAATTAGAATGTGTACAGTGCTAAATTTATGATGCATTTTGTATGATTTATAAGGTTTATCTCAAAAAGTATTCAGTAGTCTGTAAAATAACTGTATGCAGTACTTACTGTAGAAAAAGTATCAATTATTGCAGCTGTAGAAACCTCTTGTTAAATAATTTTAATTTCAAAAATGTTTTATTTTTATGACAGGACTTTTTCCTTCACCATATACCTGATAGTATTTGGATTCTCATGTTCAGTACTTTTACTTGTGAATACAGGGTTTACCTGAAAGTTAAAAAATCTATATAACAATCAGCTTATTGCTGAGGGTATTGAGAGGGCATTGATTTATTGTCAGCATGCTGATGTTTTGTGTAAAAATGCTCAGTTGGGGTGTTACTTTAACAGTTGTAATGATTTATTGTATAAACATAATTTAATTAAGATTATTTTGCTTTTGCTTCTACAGTCCATACAGTGACACTGTTTCTTAATATCTTTGGATGTTTGGCCTGGTTTTACGTTGATGCTACACGAGGGGTTGATTTTGGATTGAGTATTCTCTGGTTCTTGCTTTTTACCCCTTGTTCTTTTGTCTGCTGGTACAGACCACTTTATGGAGCTTTCAGGTAACAACTTCAGCTTGACTTAGGATATTTAAAAACTTGTTGAAATGCTTTAACATTCCAAAACTTGCTTGATTATCATGATGATAATCCTTTAATATGCTTTCATTAGAAACAAGTAGTAAGTTTGCCGCTAATTCAGTTGTTATATTTGAAACATCGATGGCAATAATTAGAAGTATCATGGAATATCCTTTAAAGTATTTATAGCTTCTACCATTTACAAAATATTTGTAGGAAATATTAAACTTTGTTACCAGCTGATAACAATTTTAAGGAAAATTCTCATTAAATCTCTATCCCTTTACACCAAGAATTTGTGTGGGTTAACAGTTAAGAGTGTCTTAAATTTTTGGCTTCCTGAATGAACTTCATAAAACTCTACAATTAAAAATCTTATATTGTTAAGTGACCTACAATGTCTGTAATTGAGGTAGACCAAGATTCATAAGAATGAGTAAAACAGCTGTATATAGTAATAAAACTCTAGTAATTTTCCTAGCTTTTAGTAATCTTTGCAGACTTCATAAGCATGAAGTGTGGTAGCTTTGTGTTTAAGAATAGAATGGTTGGTTTGCATGCAAAATTGAACTTTTTTTTTAGTGAAGAACAGTGTGTAGAGATTCTAAATTCCTATACTCTTACAGTATTTCTTGGTTGTTTTTTTTTTTTTTTTTTTACATTAAAGTAATTCAGGATATTCTCAGTTAAAATGCACTAATTCTTGAAGAGAAGGATTGATGGCCAGAAATTTCAGTTAATCATAACCTTTAGACTAAAAGAGATTGGTTTTTTTGCTATACCCACGTGCCTTTGAGGAATCATATAGTTCAACTTGCATTTGCTCTCTACTAAATCCTTAGCTTTTCTTAGCGAATATTGATTGTTTGGAAAAGGAAAACTACTGCTTGCATATTCAACTTTCGGTCAGTTGCTCAGCTGAAAATGAAATAGTTATTGAACTAAACTGGTTGAATAAATAGAAGTGAACAAAATCCCATCTGCAGGAAGAGCTGTTAATGGCAAAATCTGGTTCTGTGACTTAACTAAGTGATTTTTCTACTTTCTTCAGCAAGCATATCATATGATCACTAGTTTGATAGTAATAAGTTGAGGTCTCTGTGAGATTTTGCCTGTACATTTATTGTTGTGGGTTTTTTTTTTTTTAATTTTATTTTCAGTCTTTGTTAGGCTGCCATTTTAGTAATGTGAACAACAAATCTATTGTGTGTATTTTGCTTTTAAGCAACAGCTGCTTCATTATTCTGGTCTATGTTTCAGTAATTCCATAGTAGATTTTATTTCCTTTTACAAGTAAAATATTTTTTTCCCATCCTGCCCCAGCACTGTGAACTTCAGTCTGAAAGTGGAGCAGAATTCTGTTCTCCATGCATTGTAGCAAAACTTCTATGCCTAGTCAAAGACTCCCTGCTGTGTGCGGAACAGAACACTAAGGAATAGTATCTTGCTGCTATTCTCACGTCAGGTGACAGGTGCAGGTGGCAAAAATAGTATATTAAAGAAGAAGCAGCAGCTCTTGTAAATAAACCTTGTAAAACCACATAATTACTCATACTTCAGGTCACCATCAATAAATGAAAGCACTTTTCCTGTAGTTAATGCAGAAAAAAAATTTAGATTGGTACTACAGTATTTGCAAAAAGTCATTAATTTCCTGGCTGCTTTGACCATTTTTCCCTCCCTGTCTTTCAGGAGTGACAGTTCATTCAGGTTCTTTGTATTCTTCTTTGTATATATCTGTCAGTTTGCTGTACACGTACTTCAAGCTGCAGGATTTCAAAGATGGGGAAACTGGTGAGTATTCTGTTCACTGCAGCACTGTACTGTCTGTAAGTGAAACATTCCTATTTGATACAGCAACTGCAGTCGTGTCTGTGTGTTTTTTAAAGAAAAATCTTGCGTTCACTGGAGTTGTTACATTTAGCACTTAAAAAGCATTATTGGAGTGCTCTTCACTAGGAAAATTGTGTAAAACATATCCCAAGAGTGTGAAGTACTTCTGTTATTAGGCTGGTCAAAATTTTATCCTTCAATGTAAACCACCTTGAGCTATTCTTTGAACTATTCTCCTCTATTTTGGTGGTGTGTGGAGATGTTATTTGCTCTAGATTTAAGGTAAAGACATAAGCAAAACATAAAAAAAAAATAATAATTTAGATAGTAGTAATATACCGTTTGCATATTATTTTATATCAATAGTTATTTCTAATTATTTTAATAGACTTACTGCTTATTAAGGAAATGTATGCCTAAATTTGAAGAATGAGTGATCAGTGTATTCAGTGAATATAGTTGTGTATCTGTGATACTATGGGAAGAGCTCATTTGTGCGAGTCAGCTCCTTATTCTTTAATAGTTAATTTTTCTTTTTGATGCTGGTAAGTATATAAGCCTTTACATGAAGCTTTTATGTGTATTATGTTTTATTTGAGTCTTCAAGGTCTAATTACATTTTACAAGGAAAAGCTATTGGGAATCAATCACCCTCCTTGGAAAAAAACCAACTTGAATTAACTAAAAGCATGGTTTTAGTAACCAGCTGGTAGTGTGGAGATGACTGGCAGTACTGTAGCTGGGTTATGACACTTCTCTGTATCAGTGCTTTTTCCTGCTAACCTCCAAATGTACGAAAGGCGACAAAACACCATTACTTTAGAACTGGAGTGTAAGGAAGGATCCTGGTTTATTATTTTTGCTCTCAAATCTGATACTTTTTCATATGTAAATTGATTGACATTAACAAAATAAATAAGTATTTTACAGGGCCAACTCTCCAAGTATGTGGAGTGTGCTTTTAAGGATACTTAGGGAAGGGGTATGAAGAGTAGCCAGATAATCAGAAAATGCTAATTACAATTTGGATTTTGGCACTTTGTGGTAGAGTCCAGTTGGACATAGGGGATATCAAAGCAATTTCAAACAGGCAGAGGAAAGTTTCAAGGATGTTTGAGTTTACAGAAATGCAATGTAATTTTCTGTGGAATAATCTTTTCTGTCTTGATGTTTTATCTCTCGTATATATCTCTCGTTTTATCTCCTCGTTTTTGTCCCTTGAAGTTTGATATTGTATTTTTCTGTTGGAATGGGAAAAGGTTTGAAGTAGATAACTGATAACAGCAATCTTTTCTGTTAGTTAATTTGATGCTATCTACTTCAAAAAATTGCTGTATTAACATCAATTGAGAAAGCATCACTGTGTGGATACAGTTAAATCAGTCTTCCCACATAGAAGCTGTAGGTGTATGGCACATTTTTGGTTTATATTTAAAGAGGTTAGAAGCTATCTTTTTAGAGACATTTTCTCTTCCACTAAATCGTGTAGTCTTAAATAGATTTGAAGTGACAGTATGAAAAACAAAACAAAACAAAACAAAAAATTGATGAGCAGCTGTGTAATTTCTTCACAATTCTGCTCAAGGATAATAATCTTTACTACAGGTTTTTCATGTAACTTCACTGCATGCATTGGGAAAAATGGAAACTAAAGTCTAAAAGCTTTACAACCAAAATACGCTTATGTAAAATTCCCAGGACTTTTTCTTCAAAAATTTTCAGAGTTGATTAGAATGAGGAGGTTATAAAACTTGCATTGATGTGGATACCTGTAATTGAATGGTTTATGTGCTCTGTTAGTAAAGTTTGTCCTTTCTTTTTCCTTCAGTGGGTGGATTTCATCTCTTACTGGTCTTAATAAGAGTATTCCTGTTGGCATTATGATGATAATCATAGCTGCACTTTTTACAGCATCTGCTGTGATCTCATTAGTTATGTTTAAGAAGGTAAGTTACATATTATTCCCCTCTTCTGTTTCCTGTGTTTGATCTGGATTTTGCTTTGCTGCTTGAGAGAGTAATGGGAATTAAATGATATTCTTGAGGGTGTGCCTTATCTATTAACAATTGTGTTTGTATAGTACTTCTTTGCTTATACTGTTGTGGAGCTACAAAATGCTGTTTGTACAATGCCCTTATTTTCTGCTAACTGAAATGGGGAAGGATAGCTCTGAATAAGACAAGTTGGGAGGTAAGCCCAGAATGAAAAGGTAGGAGAATGCACTGGACACTGATTGTACCTGTAGATGCCAGGTTGTAATTTTCAGATCTGTGGTGATTCATCAGGCTGAGTGAAGTGTGATTCAAATGATTCCTAAGTCTTAGCTCTTACCAAAATCACTCCCATTAAAATCAACAGAAGAGGGATGTGCCTGGATTTTTATTTCTCTGCTTTTATTATTTTAACATTTTGTTGTCAATTAATGATCTCATGGCATGAAAGCTCAAAGAAAGATGCTTTTTTCCCCCTTGGTTTCATTTTGTGACTTTTGATACAGAAAGCCTGAGTTTAGATACTAATGGGCTAATATTGTTTAGCTAAAATGTAACTGAGAATTCTGATGATGATGTGCTGGCAATTCTAATAATTCAGCCTCAGTTACAGTTCAAGATTTTCACATACCCAGACTCTTCTGCCCTGTTTACAGTTTACACAAATTTTAAGTGTTGCCGGCAGATGTCTCTTCTCCTTATTTGTTTTCTGCGTAAACATTCAGGTGCAGGAGAAAGAAACAGGCAAGAAAAATGTACAGTGGAGTATTTCTTGTACACTCTTCCCACTGTATGCCTTTGGATTCTTTTCAAAAAACCTACATACTATGATGTGACCTGGTGTATCTATTGATAAGAAATAGTCACATTTATAACAAAGAAAGAAGTTACAACATGAATTTTCCTGCTATGCTTAAATGAGAATGACTTTACAGTATTATTTTACAACTTTATTGTGACTTGATTAAATATGACTCAGAAGTAGGATTTTAATTTTAATACTCAGGTAATTGGGAGTTACTTAGGATTTGTTTTTTTTTGTTGTACTAGATGTAGACCAGATTGTTTAGAGTGTTTGTAAGCCATATTGTTTAATACCTCTGCTTATTATGCAGAGCTCTTGATCGTCACACTAGTTTAACAGATAGGTATCTTCATTATGAGGACATTTTATACTTTTTAATATTCAGTCATAGCTTAGCTTGCTTTTGTAACCGTATCAATCGGAGAAATTAAAACTTTTCTAAAAAAATATGTAGAAAAAGGTTCACCAAAATGTTACGACACAGTGGATTCAAAACTACTTTTTTCAGTTTGTTTCTTGCTGGTTTTTTTACTAACTCTTAACTTGCTAACTCTTTTAATGAGTATGCCAAGTTGTGTACAAATTGAGACAGAAGACATTTCTGGCAGCTGTGAGCCCCACTTTATGGTAAGAATGCAGCCTGTTTGTGTATTTAAATATGTTATTTTGGACAGTAGATACCACACACATTTCAGTAAAGACCTGTGAGACTCCTGTGAACTTGCAGAAAGTTACAGGTATTCCTACAGTCAAGCTGTGTGTGCAGTGGGGCAATCAAAAGTTGTAGGATTTGTGGGAAAAGGGTCTGTTTGCGCATTTCTAGATCCTGCCAAACACATGAGCAAATTAGATTTCCCCACCACACAGCTCTGCTTCATGTTTGAGACTTTGCTATCAGTCTACCAAGAAACAGAAGGCTCAGCACCCATTTTCACTGCTTTTCCACCTCCCTAGGTGCATGGTCTCTACCGCACAACTGGTGCTAGTTTTGAGAAGGCGCAGCAGGAGTTTGCAACAGGAGTGATGTCCAACAAAACTGTACAAACTGCTGCAGCCAACGCCGCATCAACAGCAGCAACCAGTGCAGCTCAAAACGCGTTCAAGGGTAACCGAATGTAGGGAACCCTAAAAAGTCATCACAGTTCTCTTCGATTGTACTTTATTTTCCATTCGGTTATTATATTCCCTAAAAGCCTAGATCAAAATTCACACAGCATGTTTGTCTCTTCTTCAGCTGTGCATGGGTAAAATGGGAAATATTTGGTTTATTACAAATTTATTTATTTTTAAAAGATAGCCATTCTTTGTCCTTCTTTAAGATGTTGCATTCTAGAATATGAAGCCTTTCATATTATATAGGGGATAAATATTTGCAACAATTGTCTTGAAAATGAATTGTGGTATATAATGATCAAATAAACTAAATAAGAATTTGGAAGGTTTTTTAGTGGTTCACTCCGGTATTTTTTTTAACTTCAGGAAAGCACTTTGGATCAGTTATTTTTATTCATAAGAACTGTTTTCTCTATTTCTACTTAAAGAAGTGAGGTAGACTGAGAGATGTAGAAAGTTAGATTTGGCTACTGCTTTTGCAATTTCAGCAGCTGTTGGAGTACAAGTACAAGTAGGGTAGATATTATAAATTCTTTTCCTGTTTTTTGGGTGGTGTTTTTTTTTTTTAGGATAAGTCTTTTGATATAAACTTGTAAGTTTGCATGAATACTGTTGAGTTATCTGATCTTGTTTAAATAGTGTTTTGGTCCAGAATTTACCTGCGCCACTTTATAACGTTTGTTTGTATCTATTTTCATGGAGTATTCTCTACCTGTGCGCAATTACTATGGTGCATAAACATTCTCTGTAATAGAATGTGTAATGCAGTGTACAGTTTAAGGAAGTTAACTGATGGTTTCAATCACAGAGCTAAATGATAATATATTTGCTATTTTTGATTTCAGTATTCATGTCTTGGGATAATAATTTTGCTGGAAAAGAAACCAATATTGACTTATAGAACACTAATTTCTTTCCAACCTTCTTCTATGTGTAGTGGTATTTTTGTTGTATTTGGGATTTTGGGGAATTGTGGTTTTTTTTTTTTTTTAAAGTGTAGATTTGTGTTTAACAGTGGTACTAAATCTCTAGCCTTGTCAGTCACTCTGTTTACTGCTTGTCCAAAACCCTAAATATACAGTATTTAATTTTCTAACAAGAATATTGTCTAAAATCAGCCTTTTTAAGCAATGTAATTTAACAGATACTTGAATTCATTTTAATGTTAACTCTGACATCTCTGTGATTTCATTTAAGCTGGGGATAAAAAGCTTTTAAACTATTTTGAGTTGGAAAAGTGAGAAATCTTCATCTTTAACAAAGGTAAATTTTAACTCATTGAATTGGTGGCCTAAGAGGTTACACTGCTGCTGTGGGACTGAACAATCCATAATGGCACATACCACCATAATACTCTAGAGTATAATCAGGTCTTAGTATAAAGTCATTTTTCTTTGAAAATTATTTATATTCTTGGATTGCCTCATGATTTGATTGTCTTATGCACATGTCTTATGCTGTTTTTTTAAAGTCTGTTATAGAAAATGAGAACAGGAAGCATCACATCCTACAACCTGTGTAAGTACACACTGTGGCTGAACTGAGTTCAGCTCTTAAGGTGAATCACCTTCAGTAAGACAGCATAAAATTTGGAGGTCTCTCTGTGCTGTGATTGTGGACTGACTTTTCATAGATTCTTTTTCACCACATTGTATTCATTACAAAAGAAGAGCGTTACAAAAAATAAAACCCTTTGCTTAATCCCTTTGTCAGTATTGTATTGTTAGCATGAGATCCCTATGAGTCTCCTTTCTTTTACTAATTTCTTTAAATCCAACTTGAATTTGGGTAAGTGTAGTAGTTTCACCTATACTGAAGCTTCTGTTAATGAATATCCTTCTAAATGTTCTCTGCATCATGACCTTAAGAGCAAGTGAAATATTCTGTGTAATAGGGGCTCTAAAATTTCATGCTGATGGACATGCTAGCATTGAACTTAAATTTGTGTGGAATGTTATTAAAAGCTTTGCAGACAAAAGCCACCATTTTCTGTTGAGATCAGGCATCATCCTTCTAGCAGCTGTATATCAAGATTGTTGGTTTTATAATATTTTAAATTTAACTAGAGGGTTGTATCTAGGAACTCTACTATGGATTACTTTTAAATCTAAATTTAAGCAATTCTCTTGGATATCTCGTGGATAGGAAATCCAGAACCATCATCCTTGCAATTTAACTTAAGTTGAAGATTGCATAATAACATACATTACCAGGATATATTATGGAAGAAACACTAGGAATAAAACCTGAATTTGACAGGTGTATTTTTTTTTCACATATGTTTAAAGGCTCTTTGAGAAAACTTATTTAATGTGCTGTGTATTTGGAGCGTTGATTTGTAATGTTATCGTTGAATGTATGGATTTAAACCTCCTCAGTGAATTTTAAGGTTCAGTTACACGTTAATTGTTTCAACCAGAAATCTCTGACACTTTGCAGCCTAAAAGGGAGAGAGATTTTGAGTTTAGCTTTGACAACAGAAGGCTGATATTTGTTAAAATATTTTGTACCAAACGAAAACTAGATTTACAGTCTCTTATTAATTAATCAGAGTATGGCACCCACTTAAGTTGTCATTTTGTAGTATTGTGTCAAATTGATTACAAAGTATGAAGTTTAAACACTGGAATGTCAGTAGTCATTGATCTGTAATTTAGGAGTTGGTTTTATTTATCTGAGGGATGTTTGTATATTTTGTAGATTATTAACAATGCTCTGCCATCCTGGTGAATGTCATGGTTCTGTACAAATGCACTTCTTCTGTCCCCCTGTTGCATGTCTGCGTAGTTCAGAAGTTTTGTATATTTATTGTATTAACACAATGTCATAGAATAAAAAAAGACTTCTTTTCCTGGACGTTTGCTCTGTATAGTTTTGACCAATATAGGAGTTTTTCTTCTAACAGTCAGGATAACGTGCAGGGCAGCTCATCTATGTAAAAGTCTCACTTGGTTTTTATAATTCTCTATATAAATGCTGTAATTCTGCTGAAATGGGGAAGCAAAATGTCCACTATCAAAATAATACATTAGAGTATTGAGAGTAAGTCCACTCAGCTGTTACAAAGAAGATTCTTAAACACTTGGCAGCGAACTTCCTTGTGCTATAACTCAAGACAGTTAAAATCTAAACATGTTCTGTCATTACTGAATGAAATTCTACAGGTATCAAGTGAAGCGTAAAACACTTTCAAAAGTAAAATGAAGTTGCTGAAAACAGCATTGCTTTGGTAGTGTTTATTTTCCTAACTTTTGCTTATGATTTGACTTTTCTGGGTATCACTGCTGTGTCTTGCTTTTTTTTGTAGGCACTATCTCAGTCTGTTGATTTTTTTCACATAGTAACTCTAACACCTGCTCTCTAGTACTGAATTTATTACTAGATTTTCTTTGCAGGGCAAAACAACTTTATCCAGACCATGGTGATGGAGTTACATTTGCAAATGCACAATACAGAGAACAGTGCTCTGAGGTACAGTCGGTTATTTTGGGAGGTGGCAGAAGTGATGCATGCATCATTTAGTACTGAAATTCTTCATCAACAGATCTGTTTCTTTGTAGTTTACAGACCTAGGATGGTAGTTGCAGCAGACCAAAGGAACAGTTTTTGTACTTTCTTGTAAATGGTGAGCACAATTCTGCAGCATGACTCAGTCATGTTTTATAATTAGAATTACTACACAATTTAAGTGCTGTGAGGAGAGAGTTCCTCAGGTTTACTGAGGCTGGTTTTCCTGAAGAAGTTGTAAGCACAAAGTTGGGAAGGCGTGTACACACAGAGAAAACAGCATAGGGATAAGAACTCATTAAAAATTCTCCGTGATACTTCTGGAAAGATATTTCTGTCTGAAAAGGCACACACCTAGAGCATCCTGGTTATGAATCAGTACTAAGGCACAGTGGATCAGATAATTAAAACAAATGTGTGTTAGATTTCACTTGGGTACATTAAAATGTGTAAGAATTAGTTTCTACTTTTTTTTCTTACAAATTTTATGTCTGGAAGTAGCTTTTATTCTTACCAGTAGAAAAATCAGGAAGACTTACAGAAGAAGTGGTGCAGATTTCTTCCCTCAGTATCAGAATACTGATTTAACTTTATGCTAGGATTAAAGTAGATACCATGTCACACACTACTGAGCTAAAATAAAATGCATTGATAGGAAGTATGACTTGTGGGTCACACTGCCGTACATTTTGTTCTGGGAAAAAAAATTAATTGTCCGTCTGTTTAATGGAAGCCTATATAGCTCCTCTAAAATGTGGGTTTTTTTTTTTGTTGTTGTTGGATGAATGGATAGTGATTACTCCAAACAACAGTGCTTTTCACCGGTTTGGTTCACCTTCTCTCAATACACGTGGTGCTGCAATGTGACTGAGTAATGTATCTATAAAATCAGTGAGTGTTCCTGCACAGTGCTGTGACATCTCTAAGGGGTGAAGGAGAACACTTCAGCACAAAGGAGCTGCTGCACAAAGCGTTGACAAAACCAGGTTTTACTTCTATGTACCCAGGGAAGCTTCAGCTGTGAGATGGGAAATTTCAGAGACTGATTTTTGGTGACACAGTTGGAGGTTTTATTAGTATTTGGCAGTGTGCTTGGAAGAGGGCTGGAAAACACAGCCTGGTTTAGAGTCCAGTTACCTGTGACCATTCACTCCGCTTCCCCACTTCGACAAAACAGGTAGAGCTGGGCAGAGTATACTGGCGGCACCCAGGCCATTTTAAAAAACCTGCTTCCTCTGACCAGTGATGCCTCTGCAGCATCAGCTGCTCTGCCACTGGTTCAACTGACAGTGCTGCAAGTAGATTTTACAATGTTTATGGCCTAATAAAACACATATATCATCTGAGCTGCAGTCACTGCATGCATGCATGCCTAAGCACATGTTGCCATTTTGCAGTGCAGGGCTGTTGTCTTTGCTATGCGTGTATTTTTTTTATGTAAACCTAGCTGGAGCTTGAGGAAGAAGTTACTAGAACACAGAAATCTGTAATAATTCACACAAGTAGAGAATTGAAGTCTGAGTTAGAAGCATAGAATTGTTAAGAGTTGGAAGGGACCGCTAAAAGTCCCCGCAAGGAGCAGGGACATCTCCAACCAGATCAGGTTGCTCAGAGCCTCATCCAGCCTGGCCTTGAATGTTTCCAGGGATGGGGCATCCACCACCTCTCTGGCCTACCTGTTCCAGTGTTCCACCACCCTCATTGTAAAAAAAAAAATCCCTGATGTCTAATCTGAATCTACCTCCCTCTATTTTGAAACCATTACCCTATGCCCTGTTTGTGTGTCCCCCCGTCCCATCTTTCCTGTAGGCCCCCTTGAGGTACTGGAAGGCTGCTATCAGGTCTCCCTGGAGCCTCCTCTTCTCCAGGCTGAACAGCCCCAACTCTCTCAGCCTGTCCTCACAGGAGAGGTGCTCCAGCCCTCTGGTCATCGTGGCCCTCCTCTGGACTCACTCCAGCTGGTCCATGTCCTTCTTATGTTCGGGAGGAGGGGGGCGTCCAGAACTGGACGCAGTACTGCAGGTGGGGGCAGAGTAGAGGGGGAGAATCACCTCCCTCACCTGCTGACCACACTCCTCTTGATGCAGCCCAGGATGCGGTTGGCCTTCTGGGCCGCAAGAGCGCATTGCCGGCTCATGTTGAGCCTCTCGTCCACCAGCGCTCCCAAGTCCTTCTCCTCAGGGCTGCTCTCGATCCGTTCTCCGCCCAGCCTGTATTTGTGCCTGGGATTGCCCTGACCCATGTGCAGGACCTTGCACTTGGCCTGATTGAACTTCATGAGGTTGGCACGGGCCCAACTCTCCAGCCTGTCCAGGTCCCTCTGGATGGCATCCCTCCCTTCCAGCGTGTCAACGGCACCACACAGCTCGGTGTCATCGGTGAACTTGCTGAGGGTGCACTCTATCCCACTGTCCATGTTGCTGACAAAGATGTTGAACAGGGCAGAGCCCAATACGGACCCCGGTGGAATGCCACTCAGTAGTTCCCTATTGCCAACTTCGTTAACCTTCCTGAAAAAGGGAGGTAACATTTTTAGCTGTACAAATCAGTACTGTGTAATTTCTTTGGGCAGCATTTTGTATTTGTAGACAAACCTGCTTTGAAATCCATGGAGATGACTGACGTGGTGGTGCACTGAGTGGCACCCATCCCCTAACTTCTTCTGACTGTAAATTTCTAAATGTTCCAAGTTTGGACCAAGAGCTCTTTCCCGGATGTTTAGAAACAGTCAGAAGTGTAATTAAAATAAATGCAGTTAATAATTATATTTAATGTACTAGAAATGGCCCATAGCAACTATGAGACGAAAGTGACATCCTGACTTTTCTTTAAACTGTTAAAAGCCTTACTCTGCATTCTGCCATAAATTTGCTTAAAGAACAACACGTAACCTCTCTCTACTGTTTGTCAAGTCACAGGTGGACGGTAATACACAATGTGGCAAACACCATCTTAAAAGTCTGTGTGGTTAGGCAATGTTTGTTTTAGAACCTTCACTACCCCTTCTCACGAAAAGGCAACGGCAGTGCTTTAGCTGCAAAATGAAAAAACCACGTCAGACGTATATTCAATTAGAAAGTCTTTAATACACTGTATTGTATAACACAGCTACAATTTCAGATCACATACTTTTTGATCAGTCAGTGGTAATAATTGTTGAAGTCAGATGGAAATCCAAAACACTAACAACATCAGTGGGCTGAGATCTTAAAGGCTACTAAAGCTACAATGAAAGCTACCTTGCTGTGGCTCAACTTGTCCAGTATGTTTCAATTAAGGTAGTCAGACTCCTGTTAAAGTTTGAAAACTCACATTTTAATTGAAATTTAGATTAAAAATAACACATTAGGTACATCACTCATGCTAACAAATGTACATAGTGGTGACTCAAGAACAGAAAAATAGTACCACAAATAAACCATGGCTCAAAATCTACTCTAGCTGGATTGCCACAGCCGCTCTTCCTACACAAAGCGTCTGCAGTGTGCCCGTTGCTGCCATGCTCTGCTTTTGCTGGGCTCTGTCCCTTCCTGGAGGCAGGGACCAGTGCCCACTGCTTTCAAGAAGGACTGAGCTCCTCTCCATTTACCATTAGGAGGTGAGATCTTCTGATGCGGGATAACAATGCAAAATGGAAATGATTCGGCTGGGAAAAAAATAATTTCAGAACCCTGGGAACTTTACTGAGTAAAATAGATACAAAGGTGACATAGGCAATCCAGAAACAGCTCACTAGCAATGTGGGGCTTTTTTTTTGCAGTGCCACATTATAAATAAAGCACATGAGGAAAACTTGCTGAGCCTTTTCAGCTTTTAGATTGTGTACTGCGAGAGACACACACAGCTTCACATTTGAATTGTCTGTATTATATAGATCTATTTAGAATCAATCTAGAAGAGATAATTTTTTTTTGTTAAATCTTTAAGCTGCTGTTGTATTAATCTTCAAAATCAGTGATTCTATTGCATTACGCTATGGTTTAGTTTGGCCACACCACCAAAACTCCAGCCACTTCTTCCCTGGGAAGTCCCTTTTCAAAAATCTTGAAAAAAATAAGGGAAAAAAAAAAAACAAACAAACAAGAAAACCCATCCCTGGTATTGCACA
>WHYT01015375.1:61104-105794 GCA_009806455.1 Tetrax tetrax
TTTTTTTTTTTTTTTTTTTTTTTTTGCAAAACATCTTTGAAAGCTTTTGCTGAGGTGAACTTCAGGAACAACTTTAAACAGCTGTCAAATTTAATGAGTGCACTCTATACCTGAAAAACCTCATCCAGGCAAAAAAAAAAAAATCATCTGCAATATATACCATCTTATCACTTGCTAGAAAAACAGAACCCTGAGAAAAGAAATTCTGATCTTTTTTTTTTTCTGTATTTCTTCCCAGCCTGTCTTCTATCTGTGCGATGTGATGAACATGGATATTCTTGCAAGTTACTTGATTATGTTGTTGCAGAGTAAATTAATAGCAGACCAGCAACAAGCAGAAAAGCTGGTTCTTCTTGGTTACAAATAGAAATAAAAGCAAAATGTGCCACTGAAAATACTTCCTTTGTACTTAAAAAACACAGTATTAAAATTTTTTAAGTAAGTGTTCTGTAGAGCACAGCAGAGGTTAGCTAGTAATGTAAATGGAGGTTGGTCACTGTTTACTTCTAAGCCAAAGCAGTAGATGTCCTCTGCGCTCTTTTTGGAAGAACTGACCTTATTCTGACTAATCAAGTGCTCAAGCCAAAGCAGCACTGATCACCCAGCGTCAAGATTTGCTGTTAGTGACAACATGGACATTGGGCTGCTACCCACCTAAGAAAAGCTAAAACTGTAAATCTGTTTCGTATTTCGTTTTACCTGATGCATACACTGCTCTGACTCCCCAGCGCCCCTTTCCCAGCCGCAGAGCCCAGAGAGGCGCTGGCAGGGGGCTCAGGGGGAGCCTGCTGCGGGGAGTGTCGGGTCGCCCTGCAGTTGCACTGGCCCCGACCAGCAAGCAAAGGCAGGCCCTTCAGAAGCTGTGTTTGTGTGCACGGGGAAAACAAAAAAACAGAAGAAAAACACAGGTCTGGACAGGATGTGCTGGCTCTGATTTTTGTCCTCAGACACCACTTTGTGCTAGTAATTTTGATTTCTTGAAGTCTTGCTTTGTGCAGGTAGTTGGCAGAAATGGTACCAGACCATAACTTTTGGGTTTTTAAATTCAATATTTAAAAGAAAAGTGAAAAACCCTTTATAAACTAGAATATGGTGGAGATGGGTTGCGGGAGCAGTTGAATGCAAGAATAGGCTAGATGAAAACAATTCCTTCTTAGCATCAGCAGAAGCTGATCTTGTTTGTTATACAGTGGCTTGGAGATCACCTCCACATCCATCTGGCATGCAGCTTGAAGGTGCACCGGGCACAGAGATGCGTCGGCTGGGAGCTGGGCCTGCTCTGCACCACAGGTGGGCCGGGCCGAGGCAGCGTCCCTGCCATACAGCAGGCACTGGAGGGGTGCTCCAGACTGGCCCGGGGCTTGCAGTCCTGACTGCCGAACAGCTCTTGTATTGTGAGTGACTTGAGCAGTGTATTAAGTAAGCTATCTACCTATACAGTCACAATTATGAAAAAATACCTATAAATAACTAATGGCACACTTTAAGTGACTGACCAGGCATAAACAAGAATCTCTGCTGTATATTATACAGTGAAGTCATTGAGAGCAACACTGTCATTTTATTATGTTAAACTACCAAGAAATAAGGAGTCTAAATTTCACTTAGTATTTCATTAGAACTACTTCTCAGATGAATTATCCCCAAAGCTCCTATGGCACAGTTGCATAATTCCTTTGTTTTTTTAAATACTTTTAAAATTTGTTTTCAGAGCTAGTTCTAGTAAGTGATGCAACACCACAAGTAATATACCAACTGCCGTTGAGAAAGGAATGTCATTTGTGGCAAGGTCTGTTTTCTATCTGCTGATTTAGCTGGAAAAGGGTCCATACTACATGTGGTTTAAAAGAAAGGGAAAAGATCTTACCAGCCATGTAGAATTTGGCAAGACATGCTGAAAAATGTAAATTTCCTAAGGACTCATGTGGCTCTGGGTCATGAGACAGACTGATCTGTAGACCGGGAATGAGGTTTCACTGGCAAGAGAAAGAATAATACTGCTGAAGTCCAACAGGCAAGCTACATTTGCAGGAGAGGATACAGCCCAGGCCAGGCTGTTGGTAATGCCCAGCTCTGCTGTAGGGAATTGTCATCTGCTTGGGATTTCAGGAGTTTTAGTAAAGACTGTAGAAAAATTTCTAACACTGGTTATCATACAATTTAATGGGAATCAGGTTAAAGCCAGTGTAACAACAGCTTCTCTGTCTGCTCAGTGGAAACAAAATCATTGACCTGCTAAGGAACAAATGGCACACACTTTGCACTATAAGTTTCAAGACAAAGAAACCTGGCAGGGACTCAACTTTTTAAATGCTTAAAGACTGGTGTAAACTGCATCATGTCAACTTTGCTCTCTCCAACATAGACTGACTATCTGAGAAGGCACTGTACTTTAAGGAAGTTCAGTATCAAAAAGCACCTCAATGAAAGGTATGGTACCAAACCCGGTGGTGGTGAAATATTCATAGGTGATGGGAGCCCTTGAAAACAATGCCTAATTAAAATAGGCTTTTCTTTTTTATATAAGGAAAAAAAAATGTGCTGGCTTTTATTATTTTAAATCCAAATTCTTCATAGACCAAGGTGGGTAAGGTAATCCGATCAATCAGAATTTGTCAGTTACAACAAGAACATTCCTGTTATATACACGTGATTCCTCACCTCCCCAGTCAAATTAATATATTCTACTGTGTCCTGATCATAGACTGAAACTAAAAAAAATCCCCAGGTATTTACATTCTGCTTTTTTTGGGATCCTTTCTCTGATCCCCATTGCCCAGCAAGGAAGAAAGACCGTTTCAGTAGTTCAGGTCTGAAATGCATGGGGCTCAATCACACAAATGGTAAAAACAGGTCAGCGGATCTGCTTGTCCAGTCAATAGAAAACAGACGAAGATCCGGGCGCTGGTCTTTTTCCCCACTGGAGTTAAAGGAGGCAGATAAGGTTTTTTCCTTCTTCTATTTCTTCTTGCACTTTGTCACTGGATGTGGCTATTTCAGCTTGCGCCGAGAAGACTGCACAGATGAACGTCAGAACAGTGCCACCAATAGCTGTGTAGAAAGCCCAGCCCAAGGAGCAGTCTCCTAGTTTGTAAGCAGAAGCATAATGTCCACAATAGCTTATTGCTTTCTGGCATCCCCAACCTGCAGGGTAAAGTATCAAGCCTAAGATAAGGAAGAGGCCTAGAAATAAAAACAGAAAGACAGAAGTTTAACAAATCATCGGTTTAACACCAAACACAACACATGTAGTAACTGTTATCATGGTGACTACTCACTCCTGAGGAACAGGATTATGAGAAGATGACTCTTCCTCATCCATCCTTCCCTTACTGATTGTTCCCTAGTATATACTGTGCAGTATTTTATGTAAACTTGGAGCTATCCTGTAGGGGGTTTTTTTGTGACAGACTTATTTCATAGGATAATGGCCCAGTTCCTAATTTTAATATCTGTATTCCTTCTACATCCTTTGTTCTCACACATTATTGATAGGTAACACCAGGATCCTCTAAAGAGGCAATCAGCTGCTGCAGAAGGAAAGCACACTTCTAGTGATGCAGGAGCAACAGCCTCAACTCTTAATCTTGCTAAACTGCCCAAACACCCTGCAGTGGCTCAGGCTGGAAGTAAGAAACTCAGACTAGGTGTTCTGCCCATCTGATCATCTCTCATATTGATAGTTTTCTCTCCTATAAAGACCAGTATTACTTCATCTAAGTAATGAAGGGCTTCATTAAGGAAATTAAGTCACATTTAAAGTCCCTGCCCACATGATGTATCCTTGCACAAAGACAAGAGATTTAATCAAAATACCTAATACGCTAGTGGCTACAGTGCTCTCTTACGGGCCCTCTAAGAATATCACAGAGAGTTAAATACAGATCTCCCTCCTACAAAGTATGTACGAAGGAACTAAACATCACGACAGCTCATAGGCATCAAAATTTGCTTTGTTTTCTTTAAAATTTTACTCAGAAGAACAGGAAGAATTACGAAAAACAGTTTGTGCTCAAACACAGCTAGTCTATCCAGAAAATGAATATAGGCTTCCAGGTGCCATAAATATTACCGATTTATTTGTCCTGCACTGTAAAGCCCTTTATTCAACCTGGCACCTTGACGAAAATAGATGGTAAAGGTGCTGTCAATTAAGGTTTCCTTAATTGTTTGTTTAAAGAAATTCAGCCAGATACAAGAAAACTTTTTGAAAAGCTGGGTCCTAGCTAGTAAGCAGTTAATATACACAAAATGCAAAACCCATCATCCAACTGTCTAAAATTAATGTCTACGAAGGCCAGACATTTCACAAAAGAAAGTCCTTCCTCCAGCGTTTTTCTAACGATGACACAACACCATGGGCATGAATGAACTAAATGTCATTATTCTTTGGGGCGGCAAAATCCATTAGTGAGTGATATCTGTTCTCTGTGAAGGGATTTCATCACTGCTTACATTTAAGAACCAATGACAAATTTTATGCAGCGTTTCCTGGCTGATTGGCCAAACTATATTAAGTATAAAGTATTGCTTTATCTTGGACAGACCTGGATAAGCTGTGCTTTCATCCTGCTGAGCCCTGCAGCCATTTCAGACTAAACACCAGCAGTTCCTTCTCCTCTGTTCATCACTAGTTTCCTGTTCTGCGTAACCAGCATGACCACACTACATATTTTTCTGACTGCACAATGGTATCGGCCAGTTGCCATTTTCTCTAATGATCACAAGCCCTTTGGTAGTTAAAAATCCCCATCGCCAAAATAAGAAGCCGGACCTGAAAGGCCAAAGCTACTGCCAAAAGGGAAGTTTTTAAAGTTTACCACTCCATCACTCTAAAAAACCCTCAAAACTAGAGCAATGAACAACTGTTGAAAGCTACTGGTTCATGGTCTGTATGCCCCAAGCTGAAAAGCCATTACCCAGAAGACAGACCCCATAAGGCTGCAGCACTGCTGTCAAGTGTACTCATCAAGACTTCATTGAATTGAAACTTTTAAGAGTACAGAAAATTCATGGAGAAATTGACTACAGCCCATAACATGATAAACTACAGCTGTTTTCTCACAGACGAAAACAAAATTTGGAGAGAAGTCTTAACTATGGACTTGAACATGGTCAGAGTCTCACCTGACTGTTCCTTCTGTGAATTCTATACTGGCCTAGCATAAGAAAATAAAAGTAATGTTTTCACTACCAAACCTGTCTTCTACTACTCCATTTCAGTGCAGACAGAAAGCTGCTCAGGACATGCCCCTCTTCTCACTATCATGAATATTTATCATCGTTTCTCATTTCATTAATACCTGCTAGGAAAAGAGAATAAAAATGATTCAATTAAGTCAATTCAACATACACATGAAAGTAATGGCATTCTTTGGTTGTCATCCTGCATAATAGCAAGTGGAGAGGCACAGACTCATCACAGGTATTCAGCTCAAAGCTCCAATACCTGGAGCAATGGCTGAGCTACGCAGGGTGCCAAGATCCCTTCCTGACTGTCCCTACCTGCCCAAAAATAGGGTAGCACTACAGTGCTCAAGTATAAAGATCAAGAGGGGCTTTGCCTCCTGCTTCCCAGTAACTACAAAAGAGATGGTCACAAGCTACAGACCTCATCTCAGTGACTCCTGCAGCTTAAATGAAACAGACAGAAGATGCCTTACCACCCACCAACAGAGCAAACCATGGGCTGAAGCAGAAGCCAAGCAGCCCAAAGCGCGCACTTAAGTGTCCAACTATCTATAACCAGAGCAGCAGCTTCTGGAGACCCTCGACAAAGAACCCCTTCTCTGCTCATGGGAACATGGATGCAAAGGAAAGGGAAGGAAAAACGCTCACGTGGAAAGAGCAAGGTAACATACAGGAGGCGTAACAAGGGCATGAGAGGTTGTGATGCTGCTTAGAAAGTCATGGTCTTCCTTTAAATAGGCAAAACTGTTAAATGCAATACGAACAGCTCCGCAGTCTCTGTGCTCTTCCACCTCTGACCTAAGGAGCACTGCACAAGCATTCTATGCAACACAAAAAAGCCAGAGGGCTCTTTCTACAGCTAACAGCGTAGCCTTGATCTACATCTAACACATGCAAGCAGCTGCAGTCGAACAAAAACCACTAACAGGCCAGTCTGTGGCGAGATGATCCACAAGGGGAAAAAAACATGGTAAATTCTCAGCGCTGATTTCTCATACCAGTGTCCACAGGGCAGAGCCTGGCCACATCCCGTGCAGCTCTTTGCTTCTTTGACAGAAGTTTAAGCTTACCTGTCTATATCCCTGCCTTTCTGCAGTCACTGCTCAGTCCCTGGGGCTTACCTGCCTGCAGCTTTGCACTCCCACAGAGCCTGGCAGCTCTGCTCACAGTTTCTGCATCCAGTAAGTGACAATCTGCTTTTCAGACAGGACACAGAGATGGCACACAAGGCTCAAATGTGATAACCATGAGCAGCATGCTGGCAATAGCTTAATCAAATATATAGTCTGCCAGTTACCAAGTTTTTCTTTTAGAGCAGTCTTAAGAAAAATGTTGAAGGGAGAGAAATGGGTTTTCAGTTGCCTGTGGACAGCACAAAGCAGCATGGGGGCACATGGTTTTGTTTTCTGAAGAGTCCTCCGGGGCAGGGGTGGGGGGTGGGAAGGAAGAGGGTGCTGGATGGGCTGCATGGAACCAGGAGCAAAGTGTCTTGCCAGTGAAAGAATCATGGTGGAGAGTATAGCCTGGAGCTTACAAGGGGCGGGGAAGGGGAGCCAAGCGCCTTATCCCTGGCATTCACTTATCCTCACAGTGCCCAGGAACACAAGACCAGCTCCCAGTACAATCTACAGATTCATGTATAAAAGCTGCTCTCTGCATTGATTAACTAGTATAATTCTCAGGTTTCCTAAATTTGATTCAGTTCTTCTTACACTTGACTCATTCAAATATTACTTCTGTATTTCATCTGTATTGTGTGGCTTTCTAAGCCATTAAATGCTGTAAATGAAGGTTAACAGACGTAAGCTTTTGTTAGTTCTAGAAGTGCAAAGCTCAGTTTTGTGTTGTATAATTTTATGTAGCATAATCTGATAAAGCAATAATTATCTCCTATTGACAGTTTGCCCTGAGATGTATCTCGCAGGACAGTAAATATGAATGAGTGAGATTTCTTTTTCTTGTTTTTGCTCTTGTCCCAGTATCTTTGAAGCCAATCTTCAAGAGAAAGAACAGAACAAAAATACAGTGCTCTGTCTGAAGTAAAGTTCTGCAGTGAATCCTTTCAGTTCCTCATGCTGATGTACAGTAAATGAGAGTTTTAACTCCCAGCCAATCTTCCTGTGGAATTACTGCTGTTTGTTCCCCCTGGTGGAAGGAATAAATTAATTTTGAAAACATTACATTCCACTGTGCTCCTCTACAGGCTTGCAGAGCTCAGGCTTGCTGTGTTCTAGATTTAACCCCCTCTCTGAGCACAGCTGCACTGCTAGGAGTCCAGCTTCTGCTGTATGCATACTCTTGCTTCTACATCTTAATTAGCTCTGTCCCACTTCTTTAAATCAGTATGATAATATTTCATAACTACATTTTCTTTTTTGTTAGTTGTTGCCAGCTCTCATTTACCATTCCTCTTAGGATTCCTTAAAACAGAGCTCTAAAAGAATGCTACACAATGCTGCCAGATGCCTAGGAATGACAACAGAAAAGTATTTAAATTACTTTTTTATCCAGAGACCTTATCTAAAATTCTTTGGTCTGTCAGCAGAAAACATTTTCCATTCTTTCACTGAAGGCAATTTGCCCACATAACATTTTATTATCAATCCCTAATTACCTGCTTTCAAAAAGTAGCCTTAAGAAATACAGATTTTAGATGAGTCTTAGATTTTATTTGGATTAATAGACTAAAATATTATCTCTTGAAAACAACACAGACAACCTGTTAAACATCAGCCTTTCTATATTCAAATAATGTAAAAGCAACTCCTTTCTCCTAAAGCACCAAAGCAAAAACATTACAGCATACTGTGAAATATCAATATAAATAGAGCAGACTGCACTGCTGTGCAACAACATTTCTGAAGACAGTTCAGTAATGCTTCTTCTATAGGAGAATCCTGGTTTTATTTCTACCCTAAGAACTTTTCCCCTTTTACGGGCCCGGAACCGCAGCCAGCAGTTGCTCCTCCTAGCTTTCATACACCACAGCAGCGCTGCCAGGCCGACATCGTGGAAAACCAACAGACCAGTCTATCGTTGTGGGCATTTGTATGTCACGTTACGTGCTGGGGTCAGATCTGAGTAAAACCTTTTTCATTCCATCCTTGTAAGCAAGCCTGAGACAGGGGTTAGGCAGATGGTTGTTTAGCTAAGTGAAGGCTATTTAGTTTTGACAGTCTCCTGTGCAGCTGCTGTTGTGCCATATTAAACAACAGCATATACTAAAAAAGCCAATTTCCATTGCAAAGCCTGAAACTATCATCTCATTTCCTAGCAAAATAGCAAAAAAGCTTTTAAATGCTTTCATCTCATTTCCTAGCAAAATAGCAAAAAAGCTTTTAAATGCTGCTGCCAGGAAATTAAGCAGCTGTGATCAATGAGGTGGCACTGCAACAAGCTGCTATGGTGCAACACAACTGAGCAACAACATTTTAAGAGAGGAAGAGAAAATGGGTGAAGGCAAGGAGGGATGAGCCTCGCACAGCACCTCACAGGCGGCACAGGCGGGTCGCTTCCTCACTGGCAGTGATCCTGATCGTTCTCATCCGCATGGCCGCGGGCAATTAACGCTCAGCCCAACGTCACTGCACCAGCCAGGCAAAATAACCCTGCCTGTATTGTTCATATTTCCAAACGTGTCAATATGCTACCTGAATGCCTGAACAATTTAATGTGTAAAATATTTGTACAAATGTACCAGGCTAACTTAACCCAAGAGGGCTTTCCTAGACACAAACCTTCCCTGACAAACTCCTACCCAACAGGAAAACTACCAGGTTGTCATTTGCATGCTTCTGACTGCTTCATCTGACGACAGACAACTGAAGCAATGGCCTCTTACTCAGCAGCTGTGTAACAGACACGTTCATCACTGTGAAATGATTCAGTAATCCCATTTTAACCATATGAGACCTAATGAGGTGGGCTCAGGACAGCTGATGTGGTGGTCTCAGCACTCCACACTGGCTGTAGGAAAATGATGAGGGCTGTAGGAAAAGGATGAATGTTGAGATGCTGAAGGGAGCACTGGGCCCCAGAACTGCCTCTGCAGCTGCTCTCCATCCCCCTGGATGACTGACAGACCCACCGAACGCAAGCAGCTGACCAGAGGACAAAAAGTCTTTGCCCAAAAATAAAGGGGAGACCGCAAGGCCTGGTGCCTTAGAGATGGCCTCTGGCCCACTTGGAAATGTTACACAACACACAAAAGAAAAATTGATAACATTAAGAAGACTGATGCTTTAAAAAGCCTGCCTGGACACCACACGCAATGCACGTTCACACAAGCAGAGGGGATTTGTGAGAAGTCGGACGCATGCTGCTGAGGGTGGGCAGGGCTGCCCACGCGCAATGCACCAACGCAAGGTCCATACCTGCAGTCACTGCAGAGGACTGCAGCCAGATACAGATTTCAGTGTAAATTGAGGCTGGAGAATGAATTGTTTAAAACTATAACCAGGTGATGGGTCAAAACCTGCACAGATATTTTTTTTTCCCCTTTAAAATTGTCTCAGTCGTATAAGGGCAGTTACCAGAAGAAAAAGTAGTTCCCTAACCCACTGCCATCCCCAAGCTGAGGAAGATGGTAAGATCCCTACTCTTTTCAACAGTAAATCTATATCATTTGCTCATGCATCTTTTCCCTTTTATTAAGCAAATTAAAGATGCTCATTCATAACCAAACCTTTACAAACATATGTTAACTTCTGATGTCATTACTGATGTTAGGGTGTGGAAATAGGGAAAGGAATTAAGTGCAGGAGGGTACTGGTGGGAGACTCAACTATTAAGTATACTTTGCTACCCACAGAAAAAGCCAAAAATAAGTCAGTTCATCAGCTTGATGTGTGTGCTTTGGCAGAATGACATCATATGGGGGATTCAGGGTTTGGGTTTTTTATATTGGTGCAATCTAACTGCTTGGGCTTCTCTGCAACAAAGCACGAACCTGCAGACTCCTGATCTGGGGAGAGGGCAGGACAAATTCCCTATTAGCTTTTAGGAATTTTTTTTATGTGGCGAGAGTCCCCATTAGTTGGGAGGGAAGGAAATGCAGAGACTCCAACTAGGATCAGAGCCTAGCCGTGCAATGACACTGCTGCCTCTTTGCTGGCCGTCAGCCATGTGGAGTCGTGTCATCCCACCTCGGGGGTTCCCATGTGGCAGATGCTAACCCTGCAATTAAGTAAAGATAAAAGCACCTTACAGGGGAAAGGCCAAATGTTTACAAGTTTTCAGCAATGCAGAGGTAGCCAAAAACCTCTCTGCTCGAAGGGCCGCTACTAAGGCACAGCCACGAGGGCTGGCCACCTCTCACATTTTACCTTAAAAGCCAAGGAGTGTTTTTAATTTAGGATGGCCCAATAAGAGGCTTGAAGCTGCTAAATGAGAAACTCAGTTGTGGATGGTAAATTCAGGAGGGTCCTGAGACAAGGAAGGAAATACCAGGCTGTGTCTATTATTTCATCCATGAAAGAAGGAGAGGAGAAGACTCAGCACGTTTCACACCACTCACCATAAACTTTTTAAGTGCTGTTTGACCAGTGAGTGCCATGCCTTCCAAACCATCAATCACTGATGCTGAATCAGCAGAAATGGGAATGAACACTACTGCCTTCACCACAGCTCCATATGGGAAGCCAAAGCAACAACCTGTCTTAGCTTAAGCAAAGAGGTAAAAGGGCTACAGGCCATCTTTTCCACGGCATAATGTTTCCTCAGGACTGATCCCGCAGCACAAAGAAGACCTTAGGGGTGCAGGAGGAGGAGCTTCAGACAAACTAAAGCTCAGTAAGAAGGAATAGATGAAGGGGGATGCAGAGGGGAGAATTTTGGGCGGCTTCATGGGTTGTACAGCTGCAGAGTGCAGGTCATTTGCGTTAGGGAAGGAAGCAAAACTCAAAACCACCAATGTCCTTCACCCCACACCAGGCAGACCCAAGACAGGAGCTAAGCATAAGTTAGCCCTCTCTCTTGAAAGAGCCACTTTTGTCTTTTTTCTTGCATTTGAGTGAAAATACAGCATTTGTTGAGTTTAAATATTCTCATGTTTGCATCCTATACACAAACGGCAGCATAAGTCTTGGCTCTGAGGCCTGGAAGCAAAAATCTGACGGAAAGGGAGCCCCACTACCCTCCTGCTATCCCCCTGGCTTCTCGGGGGCAGCCAGCGCTTACCCTGCATCGCCAGGGCAGGAAGTTCTTGGTGTCTCACCTACACCACTAGCGGTATGGGACCTCGGGGTGCACATGTGCCACAGTAGAACATTTCCCAGTGGGCAGCGTGAGAGTCTCACACTGAGCATTGTTTGATGGAAGAGATTTGTGCTTACCAAGAAAATCAGCTGCCAAACTTGATCACCAAAAACTTGATGTTTTAATTAATTTTTCCATTCTATTTACAATGCTGGGTGTCTGCTGGTTCCCACATGCCCACCTTGGTAGCGCAGGAGATGAGCCGACCGCCAAATCTAACGAAACACTGAAATCTTCACTTTATTTCTTTAAAGTTACTAATACCGTCCCTCGGGCTCAATAGCAATTTAGCACTTGAACTCAAATTTCCTTCCCTGGCATATTCCAACACAGCAGTCCCCTTCACTTGAACTTTCAGAAGCCAAGTGTGTATTCGATGTCGTGCTGGCATTTGGCCATATAGGTTACAGGAAGCACTACACCCCAGACAGCAGAAGCAGTTCAGACTGTCAGGATTTCCATTAGAAATCCCCCCTCCCGCTTTTTTCTTTCTTCCCACCCCAAGAATTCAGAATTCTGGCATCAGAAAAGAACTCTGAGCTGAATCCAAGAGGAAATATGTTTTTTTGAAAAATGCATGCTCTGCGTTTTAGAAAGACAAACAAGAAGCTTCCTTGCCTTCGAGGGCAAAACCACTCTTGCTCTGCTCTCCTACTGCCTGAGCTCCCCAGCCGAGCACCAGCTTCCGTCGCCCAAAGGCAGTAACATGAGCTCACAAGGTGCTTTATTCCTTGCTCGCCAGCTTGGCCTTTTCTCAGACAAAGTAAAGCTTTTTTACAGTGTGCTGCTGCTTTCTTCACCGAATATCCTAAACTCCTCTGCAACTGTGGAAACACTTTATCATAACCTTTCGCGTCATGCTCTGAGCATCTAAGAGCTCTTGCAGCCTCATGCCCTCTCCACAGCAGCTTGCTTCTCCTTCAGTGTTTTCTCCCCTCTCCGAGAAAGTCCTGGCTGACCTCCCGCTTCCTCCTCAGCTTCCTCCTCCACAACTCCCAACGGCCTCCTTACCTTCCAGCAGCCAGGAGCGTGCAGCCGCATGGCCCCAAGCACCGCAAGCCCACCCAGCGCAGCCGGATCCTACTTCATACACCCCCACAAACAGCTCCAGATCCTCTTCCCCTTCAGGGGGTTCCCATCATGCTCTGTTCAGGTCATCTCCCTCATCACTCAGCCTCCCAAATGGAAATGATGACCAGTAAGGATAACATGCTGAACTATTCCTCAGTGCAAGAGATGTAAAACAGACTCTTCTAGCAGCAAAGACAGACTGTTACAGACACAGCTGGCTTCAAATTTGGTTTCACCTCTCCATTTCAGAAAATTGTGGAGACATTTCCTTGCATTTGTGGGTAAAGCAGCACTGCTGCAACTAAATTATAGTCTAGGTACTGAGGTCATTTCAGATAGAGGAACCCCGCAAGATACCACAGCAGTGAATAAGATAAGACATGAACAGTAACAGAAGGGAAAAAATAACAAATCATAGACAGGATAGAAGAATGAATGCAAGAGACCTTGTGAGATACCTAAAAAGAGAAAGTACTGTGGAAGAGACTTCACTGCTTGGGACTGAGCAGGACAAGTGCCAGGGGAAAAACAGCCTCCCAGAACAAAGCAGAGGTATAAGAGGACGTGCTGGGCAGGAATAAAGTAGGGTGAATTGTTAAGGAAACCTCAGCGCTGGGTGATGAGAGGAGAATACTAAAGTATGGCCCTCTAAAGGAAGAAGCCAAGTCGTCCCCAGCAATGCTGGAGGAGAAACTGCTGGCTTGAGGGAGGGAAGCCCAAACCTGCAGTAGGTTCCGGCTTGCTCTGAGCACAAGCACAAGCACAAGACTCCAACAAAGTGGCCGGGGGAACCTAATGTGTCTAGTCCACCTACAGTGGCCTTTGAAGACAGAAACCTCTGCTTTGTCTGACTGGGCATACATCTGTTAAAGGTGTAACTGCCAGCGGCCCTGCCTGCTAAGCCATATGACAGCAAAATGCAGCCATGCATTCACCTAACTAAACCAGAAACATCCCTCGCTGCACGGCTGGGACCCAGCTGGTCTCCTGACTGATGCAACCCAATTTTTACATGCTTTCTCTTTTTTTTTTTTATGCTTCTGCAGAAACCCGTTTAGTCAAGCCTCGCTTGAGCTAGGAGACAGTGGACCATGAACAGAGAAAGTGGTGAGAAGAGGGTGATCCATGAGATGCCTCCCAGCTGAAGCCATCAGCACTCTGGAAACACTTTAGAGAAGAGGAGCTATTTTATCCCCCTTTGGTAAAATTTGTCAATGCTGCCTCGCTCCAGCACACCGATGTAGGAGTAACAGAAACCGAACTCCCAAAACCAGTCGCCTTCCTGACACGCCAGCACCCTTCCCCCTTCACTTTCTCCAAAGCCTTCCCAGGCACATGATGGCGTAGCTCCCCACAAGGAAAGACAGGGGCCTGCTCAAGTTTTGTGGCTGAGATAATACATGTGCTGCTAATTAGCTTCTGCCTTGTGGCATATGGTTAGGTTGTGGCGGGTGGGTTGTGCCTGACGTGCAGGCCAGGCAGCCGCTGGCTGTGGGGAAGGGGCCATATCTGCCCAGCCGTGACGCTGAGGGGTAGCTCTGCCCAGCTGTGCCCTCAGAGGTTAAAAAAAAAAAAAAACAACAACCCAACAACAATAAAAGTTGTTGATGATGAACTTTATAAAGGAAACTGTATCAGAGACAGAAGCTGAACCTGTTTTAGGCTCTGTCGTGAGCTCCCGCCCATCCACTTTTGAGTTCAGGTTATATTACTTAGCACCAGAGCAAAGTACCCAAGCTCAAATAAGGCTTGTAAACACACGTGCAGCTATCCTATATACAGAGCAAGACATGTCAATAGGGGATCACCAGTTGTTTACTTCCTTTAACTAGATGACTACTGTGAAAATTTACTTTGAATTGGTTCTTATCAGCTACCATATAATAACATGCTACCTCTTCTAGCCTCTGAATTCCAAGTGATTCACAGACTGTAAAAATAGAATACTTTCCCCAAAAAGACATTCAAATGAAACTCTGCCTAGTCTTCTTGCTGCTGGGTAGTAATTATCTAGTCCATTCTTTGCACTTTCTATTGCAGAGAAAAGGTGGTTTTCCAGAAGAAACGAACCTTCAAAAACAGGGCCACTGATTACTGTTTCTACAGCTCCAGAATGAAAGGCACTGCAGTGTGAAAATAAGTGACAGAAAGTCTTGCTCCATAACAAAGAAATTCCAGGAGTTCCAACAGCCATATTTTCTTCATTTATGGCTTTGTATTTTTAATTTTCTGCCACAAAAAAAAACCAACCCCTCTATGGATCAGATATGTGTATGGCTCCTTCCCACTGACGTAAATGAGAGTTTGCAGATTTGTCCAAGGGCCATAACAGAAGAGATGTTACTTTTTGTTCTGTAATTTCACCATAGGCATCATCCAGGTCACAACCAACATTGCTAGACTGATAGATATATCCGGTGTCTGTTATTGTTTTTTCATGATGAATTCCTGGAATAAATTAACTTGTTGTATGTTTTTAATTGTATTAAATCTCCAGTGGAAAGATATAGAGATTTTAAATTAGATCAAGTCTAGAAGATCCTGAGTTCCTGTAGATGACTCTACCATGGGTGCATCTCATCTTTGAAAATGAGATGTTTGACATACTTGCAAGCATTGGCTGATACAGGCTGATAAACAAAATGATTTTGCAAATTCTTCTCCTACACTTATTAAAAACATAATTGTTCACATTTGAAAGAATTATCTTACACTTCAGACAATTAAGGCAGTCTTTTGTTCTCTGGTCAGGGCACTAGTCTCGCTATCATAATCCCTGTACGGATTAACCTGTACGGTTTAACCATGCCAACAACCGTCCTTCTTAAACATCTTCTTAAGCATGTTTCAGAACTCAGGAACTGAGAAAGTTGAAATTAACAGCTGGGAAAAGTCATAAGGAAAATAATTTCAACTAAGTAAACAGATGCTGTAATGCTACTGGCACAAAAGCAGCAGCAGACCAAATAAAACTAATCTTGAGAAAACGAGTTGCTAGCCACAAGACGCCTGGCTGCAAATACTGGCAGGCGTACTTCTCATAGCAACGGTTTCAGTAACGTGACCTTTCTATTACCCGGTTTCATGCTGTGTCATTTATCTGAATTACAAGAAGGGAAGTGCTCCTATACTTAGTACAGCTCAGAAAGGACTGATCTATCCTGTAACATGTAAGAAATGCTTTGTCGACCATATTGTTCAATCTCTGAGGCCCCAAGTCCCATTACAGGTACAGCTGATTTGATAATAAAACATAAAATTGTCTTTGCATGTATTTTCTCACAAATACATGGTTTCCGGAACAGTATTCTAAAATACAAGAACCTAATTCCTGCTAATCTTGATATGAGACTAGATATTTTGAGATGGTATCAGAGTTGTCTTTTCAACAGACCCAAGTCTGACGTGCCAAACATCTACTTATGCTGCTAACCAATCTCTCCCATACAAATACCCCTCTAACAGAAAAGAAGTAATGTAATCTCCTGAAAAAGAGGTTTCATGGGTTATTTCTGAAGTAAAGGGTAAGAAAGCAAGAAGCTAAAACCTTCCCCTGGCTTAATCTGCACTGCAGAGCTGCTCCCTTGTCTCACTGGTTCTGGCAAATACTGTGAACTAAGAGACACTACAGCAAAACCTGTAATTTTTATCTAAAGGACGTTCATCTCCTAATTGTATGCCATCATGTGAACAGAAGCATCTTGAGCCAATTTAGGGATCTAATTCTGTCCCAGAAGCACAAACCTTACATTGCGGGGACATAAAATAAGCAGTACACTTTTATACCAAAGATCCCTGAAGTGGAGGATGGTGACCATCACCATGCCAGTGCTTCAAGGAGCCAGTGTCAGCTGCTCCCTGGCCCACACTGCTGTCTCTACAGGCTGCAGAATGCAGCAAATGCAGTTTTTGCCTACTTCCCCATGTGTGTTTAGGTTAAGATTAATTTCAGTCTCAACTAAGCAAATTAAACCAGCCAGCTTCCTAAAGGTTTGAACACCTATCGTTACACCTCCTGTCTAGGTGGAGCCACCACAGATGTGTTTGGCCACCTCAGTGGAAGTGAGGAGGGGAAAAGCCGGATTCACATTTTGAGCAAACAATTTAAAACTCCTAATTTTTGTTGTAACAAAACCATTTTATGAATTGAAAACATCTGCTTAAGAGCACCACCAAGAGGGAAAAAGGAGGTGGCCCTGTGCCTTCCCTCCCTCCTCGTGGGTCTCTGAGGGCTGCCAGAGGTAAGGCAGAAAACCACTCTCCTCCTCCAGCCGACCACACGCATGCAGCACAAAAGATGAAAACCTGCGTATGGGACAGGTTCTCCCCACAGCTCGCAAGTACAGAAAGCCAAATACTTCTCTAACGAGGGTTGTCCAGTGTTGGTTTACTAACAGTCATTTAATCTCTGTAAAATCCACAGGTTTAAGCAGAAACACCAAATCTCTACAACCAATTCATCTTTTCAGCCAAAGTATAGCTGATACTTGCACAGTGAAAAGATAAGCTCACTGGGCTGTGTAACTGTGGCTGAACAATAAGCTGGCTTAGGAAGGGTTTATCGTAAGGTATTGCTTGTCAGGCTCACAGCCTTGAAGGAGGCTGCTTAGCATGAAATGCTGGAGAACTGAGTGTGTGACTGTTCTTATCCCTGGGGTGGTATTTGCTCTCACCACAGTCATGAAGCCTCAGAGAACTGCCTTTGGTCCATGGAAAAATTACTAATGTAGCGAGAGGGAGATAGACTGCCTTAACATGAGTATTAACTTTGCTCTCTGCTGGTAACAAAGGAAAGAAGTTTTTGTTACTGAAGGAAATTCAAACAGAGGGAAAAAACTGAACAGCAAACAAAAGCAACACTGGTCAGTTCATTTTGGCACACATCAGGCTGCAGTTCTGCTGCCAATGTCAATGTATTACATGCTGTGTAGCTATAAATTTCAGTTGTTTTGGAATAAACACCAGCAAATAGAACTGCTTTGGGTCTGCCTAATGCAGTTTCTCTGTAGACAGACAGAATCACTATATTTCTTCAGCTGAATTGAGGAATCTCAATAAAACTTAAAATCTTTAGTTGCTCTCATAGTACACGTACCTGCAATCCCTTGTAGCAGCCCACAGACATTAAAAATGCTTTTCTTCATAATACTCTGCACACACATAGTAAAGACAGACACAAATGCCACGGCGCAGAGGATCATGATTCCCACGGCTAGGAAAATAGCGGTTGCCTGCCAGAACCCACTGGCAATCTCATTGAAGTTTTCAGCGTAAGGACCACAAAGCGTGTCTCGTCTAGAAAGCTGCAAGTGGGAGATTCTGGTGCAGCGGCCATAGATGCCTAGTGTTGGACGGTAAGGCTCCTGCGACTCCCCCGTTCTGTTGTCCACATCCTCAGAGCCTGAAGGCTTTGCTTTGCCGATAAGCCAGTCCGCGCTCATGAAAGCGATGAGCTCTGCGAAAGCCACCACAATACTCAGGAGAGTCCATAGCATTGAGCGACACGTTACAATGACATGACACATATTGATGTCCAGTGCTTGTGATCAGTGCAGCTGACAGTCTTAAAATCCAGGCACAAGGGGGAAAAAATTAAATTAAGAAAGAAAAAAAGGACCCTAAGAAAATCACTGTGGCTGCTCTGCCTGCTCTTTCAGCTCTCTCACAAAGGCCAAGATGAAATTTCTCAGGAGAAAAAGTGAACAGCCTTAAGTTTTGCAAGCAGTGCAGTCATTTGTTCTCTCCGTTTAGTTCCTCCTTTTTTCTTTCTGGGATGCTGAGCTCTGAAGTATGCTTTTCTTTCTTAATATTCATACTGGCACATGATGCTGCAGACTGGCGGGGGAGGCCGCAAGGACTGCCCACTGTTTGACATCACACACCTACAAGAAAAAAAGAGACAACACATCAGCAGTGAGGAAAAAAATCTTCCTTTCCACCCCCTCAGTGAGCCAAGATCTTGCACAGATCCACATCAACATGCAAAAGCTCTAATAAGGGCAGTCAAACAGAGTCTGTAGGAAACCTCCTGAGTTTGTCCCAGGGGAGCGATTATAGTATCTGTTCTGCCCCATCCCATTGCGAGTGTTTGTCAAGTACTTTGCAAGCAAAGGTCTCAGTAACACAGTGGTCCCACCCACTCCTCCTACCACGCCCCCATCATCTTCTGGTCAAAATTACTAAGGTTGCTGGCAGTCACCCAGCAAAATGTTCGTACACATTTAAGCAGTTTCACAGATGTGCAGCTCCTGCCTTCAGTTTCGGGTGGCAGCACGGTGCGCCTTCAGGAAGGAAGTCAGGCACAGCTCTATGTGCCATGGGCACCTGGGTGCAAGGGGCAACAAAGGAACCTCGTCCCAGCCTTCTGGGCTTCTTCTGACTACAGCTGAGCCAAACCCGGCCTCAAGGGAGGCAAATAGGACTGCAGCTGGGGACAGCCTGCCCTGTGATGTGGTGATACAGCCCATCCTGTGGGAAGCGGTGCTTCCCTGGGTTCTGCATCCAGCTTTGCACCAGTTTTCAGAAAACAATCTGCCTGCAGGTATGTCACACACCTCATCTCTAACTGATATCAACACCAACAGCCTCTGGTGTGATTTACACAACTGTAAACAGCAATCTGTGGAAAAACTCAAAAAAACTTGCTGCCAAGTGGCCAAGGGCCCCACTAACGGGGGTTCCCAGTCAGCCTTGAGCTTCCTGACTCCCCTTGTGCATACTGGGACTGCAGCAGAATGTTCCCCAGGGCTTTCCTCAAGCCTTTATGCCGCCTTTCAACAGTAGCTGATAGCATTCCCAGAGTTACACTTATCTTAGGACAAGAGGCAAGCAGAGATCACTATACTTCCAACTCGTATCCAAATATTGGCCTTAAAATAACAAATGGGTCATCGCACACGCCTCTGTGCTTGAACTGAAACTGTGTTGCTTGAAAGCAAGAGGGGGCAGCAGGAAATGCCCTTATGTTACCCCCTCTGTGATGAGAGTGTACTACTTCCAAGTTTTCCTCCCAAAAACCAAAATACCGACATTGAACTGTAGGCAAGAGAGTTGAAAACCAGATCTAGACCTCGTTGCTGTGCTACTGCCAAAGAGGTCAGCAGATGCCAGAAAAACAGACATCCCCAATTTTTTTTTAGCTTTGTCATGAAGCTGGTATTTAATT
The DNA here is from genome assembly GCA_009806455.1 of Tetrax tetrax. Classification (NCBI taxonomy): domain Eukaryota; kingdom Metazoa; phylum Chordata; class Aves; order Otidiformes; family Otididae; genus Tetrax; species Tetrax tetrax. The sequence continues at coordinate 80,786 of WHYT01015375.1, forward strand.
TCTTAAGAGTTTTGAGCCCAGTGGTTGAATCCCAGACCCACTGAATGCAAAACAGAACACACACCCACAACTTCAACACATTCAGAACTTCATCCAGTAATTTCTACTCCCTCCTGTACTAGTCGTAGTGAATCATCCGCAAGATTTTATCCACATTACTCTGTCTCGTCTAGATTGGCAGACTCCTCTGGTACTAGCAAATACACAGGCTTAAGCTGCTGTGCCAACAACTCAGTTTTGTCTCCCTTAGTTTGATGTTATGGCATTGCCTTAAAAAAAGGCAAAACATATTTAATTGTGCTTTTGGCCATCTTGAGATAACAGTTCAGCTCATTTTCCATTTTGAGGGGGAAAGTATGAAGTTTTCAAGCAAACTGACATACTGATGATTTGAATACACCCTTTGTAACAACAGAGAGTTGAAGTATTAGCCTGCCAAAGAAAGTTAATTCTCTCAGTATTTCCATTTTAAAAAAACAACTGGAATGTAGGAAATGTCCACTACAAACCTACATTCTCCTGATGTCATCTGCATGATTAAAGAATATTTAATAGAAAATGTCTTTATTTTTTTAAGAGAAGTTCCAAAAAGCTCTAGAATCTATATTTCTGTGCAAGGTCTAGAGTCACACCCATGTGAACTCCTCATCTTTGTAATTCCAGGATTTTAATTGAGGTGCAAGGAACGTAAGAATTGAACACTCATCATGTTATTGCTTACTCTGTACCTGCTGAACATATAATACTGTTTATTGAACACTGATGAGAACAAAGTTCATATTTACTTAAGTAGGCGGAAATTCCAGATGAACACTGTCAGCCATAAAAACATGGCACTGATAACAAATGTGGGATGCTGTATTAGAATCAGAAGAAAAGACCAAACCATGCAGCTCTTTTCCATTTGAAATGCAAGTGCAAGAATAAATTGCAGTAACATTTTTAAACACAGTATCTCCAGAAAAGTCACTGCATAAGCAAAATAGCCTGTCTAAATATGACATGGAGGTCATGTTAAATCTCAGGACTTCACTGGAACATATACTTCCTCATTTTGTAATAAAGGGAAACTTCACACTCATATAACTACAGCTCAACAGAGTATACTTTGCTTTCCAAGGAAACCTTCACAATTTGTCTTTTCCCAGGTAACGAGTACTTTATCCTGGTACAAAACATATCCCTGGAGCAACTTACGCTTTTTCATAAGAGAGCTTCTGCATAAATTCATTCCTGCACTAGTGATGCCCTCAAAGGGAAGCTCCACTCACCTCAACTCCTTTTTGTGATCAGACGGATATAAATGCATGAAGTAGGATGGCCAGACCAGATAAGGGGCAGGGGCTGCTCTCCTGCAACTCCTTTGTGTGACCAGACGGGCAGAAACATATGAAGCAGGATGGCGCAGAGACCAGAGGAGGGGCAAGGGCATTTCTTCTTTGTAAGACTTAGCAAGTAAAGGTTGCAGATAAAGTACTGGAGATAAGTTACAGTTCCATCACAGTTGCGTAGTTAACCTTTTGCTTCCAACATACCCTACCTTGAGTTTCCAGATGAACCTAATCAATTCTCACACAGCTCCAACAGCATGTTTGTGCCGTAGACTGAAGCCTTTCCAGATAAAGACTGTGCTAAATAACTGCACTTCATGAACCTTTCCTCCAGCACTCTGCTCACCCCTTTTCTTCCATTTTCACTCAACAGAAAGTCAAGCTAGGCCCCTGCAAGGCTGAAAACTTGCTGTTTATTCCACCTCTCAGTTTCCCATCCCTTGACAAGTTTTTTCCATGACAGAACTGCATATTCTTCACAGCACACCACTCAATATCCACTTCTGACTGACTGTCAAAATATTTGCTTTGACAGCCCAAATTCAACATTTACAATGTTTCTTTAACTCTTTTGGTATTAACTCCTTCAAAATAATTCTCGCTGAGAAAGCAGACTACAAAAAGTAGGCTCGCCCTTTAGTCATTTGGGCCTCCCTCTATTTTTACTATTGCATTGAATTGTACCAGCATGGAAGGAGGCCCTCCGCGCTGGGTAGGCGGGTGCCCCAGGGGGAAACAGCCCCATAGAGCAGGCATCGATGTGAGCCACACACCACGGCAGCTCCCCAGTGCAAGGGTCTCAGCAGCACCATCCCACCCAACAATATGGCCCACCGTTCTTTGACTTCAGCCTCATCTACTCTGCTCCCTGAACTATCCTCATAGTCAGGCTCTGTATTAAGTGAAGTCTAACACAGTGAAAAGATGTCAGTGAGAAGATCAGATCCTCACAGCATTCAGAAAGAATAAAACTGAGTTCTTGAATGCAATAATGTTTTAGTTGTCTTAATCTAACAAAACAAACTGTCTTAAAATATCACTAAAACTTTCCTTCTTTTTAGATGCAATTTTTGCAGTGAGATACTCTGCCTCAAGTTATACTTTCACATCTCTAGCTGCTGCCTTTTACTACACAACATTGCTGTACGCGAAGTAGTTGGTGCGAGGTCTAGAGTGCAAGTCCAATGAAGAGCAGCTGAGGGAACTGGGGTTGTTTAGTCTGGAGAAGAGGAGATGGAGGGGAGACCTCAGCCTCTCCACAACTACCTGAAAGAAGATTATAGTGAGGCGAGTGTTGGTCTCTTCTCCCAAAGAACAAGTGATAAGACAAGAGGAAATGGCCTCAAGTTGCATCAGAGGAGGATTAGATTGAACAGGCTGCCCACTGAAGTGGTTGAGTCACCAGCCTGGAGGTATTTAAAAGACATGTAGATGTGGCACTTAGGGACATGGTTTAAGTGGCAGACTTGGCACTGCTGGGTTAACAGCTGGACTCAATGATCTTAAAGGTCTTTGCCAACCTAAATGATTGTACGATTCTAAGTAAATAAATAACATCTATTTTTCTGAACTAGATAAAAAAACACACTTGCCTCCATTTTGCTTACACTGCCAAAACCAGAAAGTCAGAAGCTGATCCAAATTATAATAACTGAATTTAAGTTTTAATTTCAGAGATGTTGAGTTGCAGGGTTTTGCTTTGGCATACCAAGAGGATAGGAAGGAACAGCTGCAAAGTTCAAATCTGAGTCAATCACATACCACGGCTGTTTATTGTAAAAAGGTGTCCTACAAGCAACATACAAGAGTACCTTCCGGAACAATATTATGACCAGTTCTTCATGCTCCCCTTATGGTCTGACTGAAGACAGGGGCTCAGACTAAACCCTACAATTCAGATTTCAGCCTTCACAGCCTGGTTCTGTCAGCTCAAGAGTTAGAATAAATCATCTTTAGATAAGTGGCTTTTGGCTTGGCTTAAACAAACAGCTGAATGGAAGGCCACACAGACTGCTGAAACAGTCCCAATTTATAAAATAAATCCAGGCACAATTAGACATTTTATTCTAAGGTTTGTTACAGGCCAAAGCACAACTACATGGAGGAGTTTCTAAACCTTGTTTACAGTATGCAAGCTTGAGCATCTCATAACCCAAAATGTACAAATCTTGGAAGCCTGGGTTTTGCTTTCTCTGAAACACTGTTCGTTAGCAGTTATAAACACCCTGAAAATGCTTTGAACTATGGGAGTGGGAGAGGCTCCTATTTATGTTGATGTTTGCAGACTCACTATTTAAAACAAACAGAAAGAGGCTCACACACTAAGACTTAATTACCTCAAGCTGATCCCTACCCAGGTTGACATGAGCTCCCACTTTATACAGCTCCCATCTTTAGGGGCTGCTGGACAAACAAGCTAGTTAACTATGAGCTCACCCTGCCTGGCACAGCGAGGCAGCCACCAAACCACAGAGGCAGGAGGGATAACACTTAGACAATGTGGCATGAGCTTTAAGAGATTATTCATCTTCTGGGTGAGTGATAAATGTGAGTAAATAAACTTCTCCTTCCACTTGGGTTTGTCACAGGAGTTGCATTCTTCCAGGAACTACTACCCACGAGGAGAAAGCAGGCTCCTGCCAACTTCCACTGAGTCTTCAAAGTAGTGGACCAGACACCAAGCAGCATTCTCTCAGGAGATACCACCAACCCACCTTGCTAAAGGTGCACCTCTGCATTTCTGTCCCCACATACTTACAGGTGACTTGCAAATGTAAGAACAGGTACATTCATCACATTCCCCTGTCACAACAGAACAGGGACAAGGATTAGTACTTAAGGAAAGACAAGTTGTCCCAAAAGGTTTGGAGTAAGCTTTCTCTGCAGACCACGAGAAGCTCTGCTGGCACTAGTTTCTGGTAAGCAGTGCATAGTCACCATGGGAAGCACCTGGACTGAGAAGAGGGAAGGACACTTGGGCACTTCAGTGTGTCTTTGTTTTGTTTTGTTTTTTTTTAAAGGCAACAGATTTCAAGGTCTTCAAACACATTCAGGGTCAGATAACAAAACAAGAGAAGTTTTAAAGCTGAAGTGGTTGCACTGCTTCAGACAAACAGCAGAGAATAAGCGAAGGATTCCCTCTCCCTCCATCCACCTTCATATTTTCATCAAATCATTGCCTACTAAAACAACATTCCAAGGCAGAGTTTTTTATTTGAAGAACAGAAACAAAGCTTTGATTAGTCATCACTTGTGAATTAAAGAAGGCGAGCAAACATTTGCATATCTCATAAATATTTAACTATTGTAAACCTGCACAGGCATCTTAATGAGGACATTATTGTGACAGGCTGTTGAAAACGTGCCATATTCTGTTCACAGACAGATGCATTTCACTGCTAATAGAGGAATGTAGACTTAAAGTGCATCATGTCTTGATCCTGTTGGCACAATGTAAGACGTGAAATATAACTAAAATATTTTGCAAAATAGTTAAAACTCAGTGAAATATCCTAATCAAATCCCCTTTTCCATGCCTTTTATTATAATTACGCCCTGTTTACTTCAGCCTTTTCCTACCAAAGGCAGAGGTGTAAAATCTTAAATTAAACTATCTGTGCCCAAATTCTCTGTATGCCAACAGGTAATAAATAAACAAACATCAAAAAAAAAGTGCTGATAGTGATTGTTGTTCTCCTGAGGCAGCTGGAGATGGTTATTTCATCCCATCTTGCAAATGGGCTTCTTCCTATCATGCTATGCAAAATGCCATCTAATTACAGGTGGATTTGTTTCTAGAATACATCACTGTAAAAGAAACTAATATAAAAATTATTTCCAACTTAAAAACAGTTGAAAGGTACTATTCTCTTTCTAACCTCATTAAAAGCCGAGGCAAAACTCCCACTGACTTTAATGGAGCCAACACATCACTGAAAAAAATCACTAGAAGAATGAGTTGCCAAATTTTCAGGGGAGATTTAAACACAGGATTCATTTCCCTCTTCCCTCTTCCAGACAAAACTTTGCTTATTGCTCCCCCACTAAGAGGAGATCAAACTAACTTAGATTTCCACTATCTCCTCTGAACCGCAAATTCTCAAGCTGGAGATTTGTTCCATTGCTCCATATTTACTGACTTACAAAATTCCTTAAACCTACAGCCATTATGTTGTGTTTTGAAAACTTACTCAAGATCTTTTGCAATTCCAAAATGTATTAAAACCTACAAGGCTAAGAAAAACTAATGTGTAGTATTTCTATTGTTGCTATCTCAAGAGAAAATTACACATCACATCAAAAATCATCACTAAGGGAGCAATCTTGGCTACAATTAGTGATAGCCTAACCGCTCAGGAATTTACCAACTGGGAGTAGAATTGTGAGTTTCCTTTCCTACTTTGATTCCTCACTGGCTCATGGAAATCTCAGTCTTCAAGAGTCTCATCTGAAGCCCTCCGTCTTGGTTACCTAGAATGTCACATCTGTCAAGCAGACTTAAATAGTCATTGTGTTGCAATTACTTATTACAGCTCTTAACTACAGCTTCTAAAGGACTTCGGCAGGAGTGAAAGGGTGGTTAGGAAGAAAATGGAAGTTAGAAGGAAAGTACTACTAGTTTTTGGTAGCAAACAAATCCTTGCTATTTTTATACTAAGGATTTTTACCTTAAAAGGAAGCTAGGCTTTGGGCTGTTTAAATAGTTAATAGTGTGTGCATGAGCTAGAGCATTAGCCCAAAAAAACTTGGAATCTGTGCTTGTTGTAAAAAGCAATTCACTCCTATGAGTTCATCGTGACAGATTTGGAACAGCTCTTAATAATTTATGAATATTGTCTTAAGATATTTATTATACTAATATATTGGTTATTGTTTAATATGAGGCTAGTGAGAAAAACAGACAGGAAAGGAAAGAATGACTCAGTTACGCCACTTCTCAGCAAACTCTGGAGAATTGCTTACTAAAAAGACAATACTAAGACAGGAAAAGCCTTGCAAACAACACAGCAGATCAAAGATGTGAGGACTGTTTAGGAAGGAACAGTCTCTCAAACTGAAGGGAAGAGAGGCTGTTTTGGACAAACAGGCTTAAGAAAAAGGCACCTATTGGAAGTGCCTGTTGAAGTCAGGCCAACATGAGACACCATATTGGGCTCCTCATTTGTCTTTGGGCAAAGGAGACATGCCTGCAAACAGCCTTGGTTCCTTGTATGAAGGGAACACTGCTTCAGTTAATTTTCAAAAGGAAACCATTGCTGTATCTTCTTTCACAGTTTTGGCTGCAGAGTGAGCACAAAGGTTATGGATCTCCAGCCTGTCTGAACAGCCGGGGTGGGTAATTTTTCTGCTGAGATAAGACCTAAGGCTGTAGAAACAAGGACTGCCCTTTCCAAGTAGGAAGGACCCAGAGGTGTCTGCACTGTTACTCACTGCATATGCCTGTAAACAATCTTCTATGTCTGCACCTCCAGAAAGCCACCAGTTAGCAAGGCACCTCACAGGTATGGACTGCGTGGAAAGGATACACTTTCAACAGAATACGATGCACTTTGGATCTGGGCCATACAGCTCAAGCAAACTACCTGGCTATGATAAGATGGAGAACCTATCAGGTTTCAAAATGTATGTATTAATTTACGTTTCTCTGAATTCAAACTGAAGGTGAAACATCTTTCAAAAATAATCAGTATAGAGGAGCAGCTCGCACGCTAACACATACAAACTTGTGTATATGGCAGGAATACCTTTATTGAGCAAACACTGACTTTTCACTGTACTGGAGCTGAGAAGAACCAGTAGTGACTCAAGGTAACTGAACAAGCGTCATGAAGGACCAGAGCTGCCATGTTTCTATACTGGCAAGGCAGGTAGACATCTGAAATATCAGGGCATCACATACAACAGTAAACTTGAAAAATGTGCAGTATCTGGTCTGGGAAAAGGCAATATACTCAGAGAAACAGACATACAATGTCTCTGCAAAGATCTACTGAACATGAGTTTTAATCATTATTAATGGCTAACCATTTCACCATGGCCCCAGAGAAAGGACTGAAATGAGATGTTTCTGATATTGCTTATTTAATTAATTAATAATTACAGGAATGCAGTGTTCAGTTGGGATCCCCAAATATTAAAATGGAACCTCACTGCAAAGAGCTTGGAAGAATCTAGACTAATAATTCAAATTCTGGAAACTCCATTTTAAACCAGGGAACAAAAAGAAACATATTATTTATTTTAGCAACTAGAATCAATTCTAAAGCCAAGATTGGACATACTTCTACAAGCTGAGCCATGTTCAAAATTCTGGCTTGTTTTATGCATTTTGACTTGCTAGACTAGTATTCATAACAGTCTTTTTCTGTCCCTAAAAGGCATATGATTGTGAAAATGAATAACTAATAGAAACTTGTAAAAGCTGAAAAGGGCTAGAGGGAAAAACCATCTGCACCTTTCTCAGCTTCAATTTATCTGAAAATGCTCTACCATCTCTCTGCCACCAATGTCCTGTAGTTTGTGTCACAGCAGTACTTAATGGAGCAAACTAAAACTGGACCTATGTGGGGTTATGCATATAGGCAAGGTAGATGGCACTTTCCTGCCATCTAGATACAGAGGAATAATGGAAGTAAGAAGGCATTACTAACCATCCTAGTTTTCCCAGTGAGATGTTCCTCAGTCACATAACAACGTCTGTAACAAAACTGGGAACAGAACCTGAATCCTGCCATTACAAACCCTAACCACTTTTCTTGTCATCTTTCAAATACAAATGTCTGCTACTTCTCTGTCACTTTGAATCTCGCTCCCTGGCATGCTGCCTGCAAAGGTGGTACTCCTTCTCCACCAAGTATGACCATGGACGAATTAAATGATCGTATCTCCAACAGTAACTTTGATATTCCTGGTCTCCGAGAAACAGTTTTGTTATTAAGCTGGTTTTTTTCCTACAGTATTCACTGTAGGAAATACTGTAGGAATTGGACTGTTGAAATAGATAATTCCTTCACCAAGATGCCACGACAGCTTGTCCATCATACCAGGAAATAAAAATTGACCTGCAAGGAAACATACCTACCTCTATGACTAGCCTTCTCTACCTGTACTTCAGAGAAGAACATAACTTCAATTATAACACCTACAGGGGATGATTCTGCTCACATGCATACTTTATTGAAGGGAACAAAGCTATAAGACAATAGCAGATAGTCAACAGGTCCCACAGGGTGACATGCAGTGGACTCACTTCAGGGCAGACAGCTTTTTTATGTATTGGGTTGGTGAGTTTTCTTTTTCAAGCTTTCACTGACATTAATCCTTTTGAAAGCAAATGCAGTCTATAAATGAGTGCAAATGTAGCATCTGATTGTACTATTGCCAAAAGGTGGTAATTTCTTGATGATGTCTTTCCCTTGGGAAACGCAAATAAATAAAAATCAAACCTGCATATCTGAAGATCTCCCAATGCCTAGACAGACATCTATTACTAAGAAAAAGTCCCTGCATACTACCAGCTTTAAGAAAATCAGTCTGCTCTGTAAGTTTCAAACATTTAATTAGATTCTGAAAATTATCTTTAAATGTAAGATTACCTATTAGATCTCCTTGTTGCATTTCAAGCTCTCTATATAGAATTTCAGTGCAAAATTAGAAGTACCTGTACATACACAGTACAAGAAACAGCTTCATTAACTGTCCATCAAGCAACTTGCTGCTTCAAAACAATTCTAAATAATGCACTGCATTTTGTAAATTGATAATGGTAATTATTGGCATTACTTGGTTCTTTAAAATACATGGTTGCAAATTATAACTTTTATCTTCCATTTCCTAATAAATGTTCTCCTAGAAAACCTACTTATTTCATCAGCATCAAAATTAAGCAGATCTGAATAAATCATTAATAGCATTTATAAAATGGAAAGAAAATATGGTCACACAAACCAGACACTTATTTAAACTTTTATCAGAATTTTACTCAGAATCTTATCACATGAATCCACAAAGGTCTTTTAGTGTCACAGCTGTGCAGCATCACCATTCACATATATTCCTGTTCACAGTATTTTCCTCGAGCACATCTTGCAGTTATGTTCTGGAACACCTTCCTAGCTCATGTAGCTGCACATTTATCTATCACAGGTGGGCACAACACGTCTTTCTGCCAGTCTTTGTCTATTTGGTTATGTTAAGATTGTAGAATTAATAGTTCAGATAAAGCAATCAAATAATCACAACCATTTGAGTCTAAAATGGAATATACTGAGCAAGCTAGTATTTTCCTCTTTTTTTTTTTTTTTTCCCCAAGATCCTTAGCCCTATGTTCTCTCACTGCCGAGTAATAAAGTAATGAGATTGGTCCAAAGCATCAAAGGAGAGAAAAGAAAGAAAAAAACAAAAACTGACTTCCTGAACACAGAGAGGACAAAAACATGCAGGTACAGACCTAAAGACCAATGCTGTAATATCTGCAGTTTGCCAGCAGGGTTTTGTTTTGTTTTTAATGAAGCATTGCTTAATGTACTGAAATGCTTTCCAATGACTGCTACCTATTACTAAGCTTCAGATCTCTGAAAATGCGTAAAATCTTGCTATTTGACACAGTTAAAGTTTTACCTTGTACATATATAGTATGAAAAGCTTGGAAACATTATCTCCTTAGAAAATAACTTTCCATTCTTGTGCATAAGTTGAATCAGGAGATTTATCTGTCTTTCACTCTAGCAGAGAAAATATTAAGGAACATCAGAGTTCTTATTTATTTAGAGTTAACCAGAAAAAAAGAAAAATAGGTGAACTTTAAAAATTATCATCATCTCAAAGCATGAAGGAAAAAACCCAATCTGTTACAAATTCAACAATCCACTGAGTAAATAAAAAGCAGCTTGCATAAATATCCAGTACCCCGCTAGTCTCCAAGCACTGTTGGATGAGTAGCGTCTGCAACACATAGAGGAGATCACCAATTTGATACCTGTTGTGCCAAAATAGCATAGCAGGCTCCTCTTTTATCTACATGACAAGGAATGCAATTCTACATTCAATTTGTCATAAAATTATTTCATCTGTGTTCAGTGAATACCATCTTTAAAAATGTAAGGGGTTATTTTTTTGGGGGTATTGTTTTTCTTTTAAACTTTAATTCATCGTCTACAATAAGAGTTGACAAATCAGTTTGGTATTTTGTACAGGATGGATTTCAGAAATACACTAGTTGATGTACACTAGACTTTCTGCACTAGGGTAAAGCAGAGCTTTCCAAGTTAAAAAGCAAAACACGAACAGGTTGAAAAAACCATTTGAGTCCTTGCTCCTGGAATCACTTTTGTCTCTGTATTCTCTGAGCTGTCAAGGAGTAACAGAGTAAAAGCTTTCAAAGCTTTTTCATGGGGCCTGGTCCATTTGCAGCACCGCCAGAACATGCCAAAAGATTCAACTGGACTGACTCATCATTTGGATAATGATCTCGTCTGAATTGAAACTGTGAAAATACCAAGTGACTTGAGATTATGTAATTTCTGTTGGAAAATCTAGATTCTTCTCTAGGTCTCCTAGAAAGAGGGCTTTGTTGGAAGACAAAGATGAGAGACTCTTAAACTAGATGCTTCTGGGGATGTGCCCGGAAGCCAGTTGGTACACGTGCACAGCTAGGTCAGAGCTGTCAGCACTGCTGCAGCAGCCTCTTGGCAGCAGGCTGTCCTCTCCCAGCAGCAATTCGTGCCCTGTACCCTTACTGGTTCTGCCCTTTTAGGGCCGAGATCCACCTGGATTGTTCACCTTCATATTTGGAAAGACCTACCACGTACCAAGCTTTGAGAGTGAAGCTGTCGCCACTGGCTTTACTGCTGGTGGCCTGTGCACTGCTGGTGATGCCCGCTTTGGTTCTGAGTCTTTTTGCAGCAGTAATTTAAAGATGCTGCCTGAGTTGCCCTGGATAGAGCACTAGAAAGCTTAGCTTATCTTTCACCAAAATTCACAAACTTATCTTCTCTGGATTGGAAGAGACCTACACAGATTGCTGCACAAGATGAATGGCAGTTGTGCTCCTGTGTGTTCAAGGTGTGTGTCACTGACTACAGGAATACTCACATTTGTTTAGCACATGTGTTTTTTTCCCAAGAAAGAATGACTTTTTTTCCTTTTTCACTACAATCAAAAGTGCTACCCTATGCAGGGAAGGGAACATAAAAGGCAGAAGATACTAGATGGACACATCATCCTTGGGTCTTTTTCTCAGTGCTGCTCAACATGCTATGGTATAGTGCTGCTAAACAGTTATTTTTGCACAGTTTCAGAACCAAGCTTAGGGTAATTCCTGCCTTCTAAGCAATTTTTGTGTTTGATCGTCATGATCGTACTGGCATGACTCTGCAGTGTGATGTAAGACTTCTGTGAGTCCTACCAGCTGTACTGAACTCTTGAATGCTTTTTCAAAATATACAGTTACAAAAGAAGAACATGAGTATTCACTTCAGGGGAGTTCACACAAAACTATCAGAAAAACTCTAAAGCATTTTGAAGAGTTTGAGAAGAGCTTGTTTACCTAAGACACGCCCAACATCTTGTCTTTCAACTGCAGACTGAACTAAGAAACTGCAGGAACTGTGCAGCAATGTAGCTGCACAGCAACACTGCGCTCAGCTGCCATATGCTGGAGCCAAATACTGCTTGCAGCACACGTGCAGCCCTGATTCTCTTTGTTATCATACAGACACGCTCTTTTACACATCAAGGCTTAAAATCAGTTGAAGCTGCAATTAAATATACTGCAAGAACAAGAATGCATATATCTTCTTTCCCCAAATATGGAAAAACTTGTGTGTACCACATTTAGGTTTCTTTATGAGCTGTTACAGTAAGGTTGCATAAAAAAGTAATTTGGCAAGTTGGTTGGTCTCTAGAAAACAAACCAAACAAACACGAGAGGTTAAGTTAGATTAGGTGTGTGTTTCTGAAATATGAAACTAACATGCTGGTCACACACCTAGTAAAACAATCCTCTCCCTTGTTTTCAAACCCATATTTACATGTAAGGATTTTTTTTTTTTGCAGGAAGCTAGAAAAAGAAACAATAAGCAGCAAGTACTTAAACCACAAGCAAATGCAAGGAAGAGATAAGGTGAAATACTAAAAATAAACCTGGAGCACTTGCAAGTTGATGAGGAAGGAAAGTAACAGTAAAACATCCATGTCTTTATGCAAATGTGGTTAAAAAGAAAATAAAGAAATAGGCATCAGCTGGTGAGAGGAAGAGAGTGGTGAAACAAAGCACACTATGGGAATGCTAACACAGGCTGTTAAAATAACCTGCACAGGAAAGTTGTATGCATCAGAGAAGGTCAATGCACTACTACTATACTCAAAGACAATGAGAGTGTGCTAAAATAGAAATGACGGACCTGTTGCACCTGTGTGGAGACTGATGCACTCATTCATGCCCCAAGAGCCTCGCTGCCGAAGGCCAACTCAGAAAGCCTGTGCTATTCTCCAAGGAAACCCAGCAGGGCAGCTCAGCAGCACCACCACTTCTTGATAATACTGGACAATAATGAGCTCTGCCTGACCTGGGGCAGGCTTGATATAAGAAGGTGTCTTCGCTCCAGGTGCCTCTGAGCTGCAGATGCTTTATACCATTCACCAGTACAAAAAATGACATAACCAGAAGCCTTACAATAGAAACGTTAAATGATGACCTAGGAAATATGAGACTGAATTTTATAAGAAGTTGTAGAAGAATGATATATAACTGAAAAAGAATAGTCAGTGATGATTTAACCTTTGAAAACTCTTGAGGAATTTGTAAAAAGAAGTTTAACACAAAAGACTGGAATTTATCAAACAAAGCAGTAAGCTTTCAACATTGAACAATGTTGTGCTGAGGAAAAAAAAATACACCCAGCCACAACCAAGACCAAGAAACATGACACCTAACATGACACTCTTGTAAGTAATTCCGTAAACCCATGAAGAACATGTGATAATGGAAACAAGTCTAACCTTTCCACAGTGTGTTCCTTTAGAACGACAGGCTAAAATCCAAAGCTTAAACTATTATTTCTTTCAGAGGAAAAGATTAAGAAGGATCTTGGGACAAGCAGGTAGCTGTCCCTCCGTGCAATCTAAACTGTATTTTGTCTCCTGAAAATACTAAGACGATATGCACAGAAGAATACTGCTGAAGACAACGTGAGTTAGGCTAAAACTGGATATGTCCCTTTATCGGACCCCAAAGAATGCAGTTTCCTAATGGTACGCTACCACTGAAACTTTTGTAACTGAGGGAGCAAAGCATTCCTGAGTTCAATACTGCTGCTAGGATTCATAGATGTTTTACATCACACTGCAGAGTCATACCCTTATGATCATGATGAGCAACTATGAATATTGCTTAGAAGGCAGAATTGTCCTAAGATTGACTTTGAAACTGTTCAAAAATAACTGTTCAGCAGCACCATACTGAGAAAAACAAGGATGACTTGTCCATCTTCTCTTCTGCTTTCTGAGAGACCAGAGAAAAAAAGTTTAGGTTTGTTAGTACTGTACTTACATGGCAGTTAATCACTCAAGAACAACCAATGCCTCTGTAAGACAAATGAGGCATGGAAACAATTAACACAGAAAACCTCTATTTTCCTTTTTCCCCCTCCCTGTCTTGGTAGACATGAGCCATATTTGCATTGATAGTTAAAAGCAGGAGATACTGCAACGCTTCCAGTACTGCACCTTTCTCAAAAGCACTTATGCTGATTTTAAAAATATGCTATAAACTCAGCTGATTAAGTAAGGTAGCATATAAAGAACATATATTTTAAAAAAATATTTAACTTGATACAATTAAGCATTCATATAGAGCAGATTTTTAAGTCTGACAATACTATATAATACACATATGTCTAAATTAATTCCAAGTTCTGCTCCACCGCAGTATCTCAGGGAGGTAAGTGTTATTCCAGAACCAGTAAACTGTTACGCATGCTGTCAAACAGATACACTGCAAAAACCAGGCAGAGAGAAAATAGAGAACAACACACTCCACCCAATTCCACTCCCCCCCCACCCCACTACTCCCCCACCAGCCATGAGCGAAAGAGACTGAAGCACATTTGATTCAAACAACAGAATGCAAGCAATACTCACTGGAGAGGAGTGATGGCAGTATGTGGTTTGTTTTATTTAGAAAAGTTTTGTTACATGTATTCTGCAGTAACTTATAATGCATAGTATTATTTAGCTCCTAGTTAAAATAAAACTGTGGTTTAATGCACAAAAGAAATACAGACTACGATGCTGATCTTTCAGCTGGTAAAATGGTTTAATGTACCCACCAGAATGTTAAGATACAAATCTCTATGCTTAGGGACATTGTTTGAATTCAGTTCCCAGAAGAAACTACTGGACAACATCAAGGCTGTAGATACATCAGACTTCTCAACTACAGCAAAACTTTTGAAATTATAAATATGTTTGCATATTTTTTTTTTTCCCCGAGTAGAAAGATTTAATAGGATATACGTTAAAATGCTCAGTATCATTTAAAGATTCTAATTTCATTGTCAATAGTTTATGAACTCATCATTTCCATAAGTTTGCCTTGCTATTTGATCACAAGAATACAAGTTTCTTTTGAGTATTAACATGCATCTACAACTGTAATCTTAGAAACCAGCTGACTCAGTTACTATGTTTTCACTTAGATCGGCTGGTATTCAGGAAGTGAGACACTGATTAGTAATCATCTGAGAGAGCCCTTGAAATGACGAGTGACCTTTTAAAAGTTCAGAAGAATAAACATGTATCATTCAATCACTGGGAAACAGCTTCTTAAAGAAAATAGGTAATGGAGAAAATTAGTTGAGGGTGAATGTATCACTGCATGTCTGTCACATCCTGACTTTAATGTTTTGAACACAACAAGGCTGACTGCCAGCCCTCTCCAAAAAACAGGGATCCTTGTTTTTCCTCATCACAACGAAAACTGATGCTTACATTATATTAACACTGCCTATGTATGCTATAACACTAGAAGACTACCTGTGTCAAAAAATAATTGTGCTGTCTTACAATACTGTGAGCTCACACAGTGGTTTACCCTAAGTCTACCTAAGTTGCTATCAGAAGGTAAAATTAGGGGTTTTCCAACACCGCATTTCAAAGAAACAGGCACATCTGAAAAGACAATGAAAAAAAATCCAGTAAGCTAAACCCGATTAAATCAAAGGAAACCCTTATGACCTCTCACTGTAAGGCAGACATGATCTTAAGCAGAGGAATTGAAGATGTATGGCACTGAAACAGAAGTCAGTAATTGCACCCGCCTATGTAGCAATTACATATCTAAACAGATCAAGGACTACGAATTAATTGACATCAATAAGATTAAATGAGGAAAAAGGAAAGTGCAATAATAGAATACTGATGCATTTTGGAACAGCTTTCCAACCAGAAATGGTACCTGAGAAGGAGATAATCTTTTGCTGTATCTCAAGAATGTATGTATTTGCTCAGATGTCCAGAAAATTGCAGACAGATCTGCAATGTTTCTGGTCAAGGGAAAAAAAAAAAAAGGAGGAGGAGATGAAGGGACCAGAATAAGCCCCACTTCAAAATTGTCCCATTCTCCTCTTCTCAGTCAAAAGGAGATGATGAAGGAATTTTTGTTTTTATTTTTAAAAAATAATTGAAGCATCCAGGAATCTGGATGCAGTAACACAGTTACTACTCAGTTATTTCTTGAAAGTACAACATAAAATAGCACGAAATCAAGTTGACGACAAATTGCAAGAAATAAATCAAGTCTATATACACAGAGTGAAGAAAAACTAGCAGTGGTACAGAAAAGAATCTGACCATAAAATGGGTTGCAACTGAGTAGGAGTCAAAAGTATGAGAAGATGACAAAAGCAAAACTAAAAACTTCTAAGTCAAGGATGTGTCAGTCCTCTTAATAGGACACAAAAGGAAGTTATTCCATGCATCTTCTACGTGTCCATCTTTCTGCTTTACACTTTAGCAAAAGATGTAGACAAGAGAGACCAGAGGATAGCAACAAGAATGGCCAGAAATCTTAAAAATGAGACATACGAGGGAAGATGCAAGGAGCTGTAATTCATATGAGAGTATATCTATAATATGGTAAGCAAAACAACTAGGATCCTAGAAACAGGGTTCACAGTGCATAAACCCTTAACAGCTGGATATTTCATCCAACAAACAATTTTGGCCTTAAATATGAGATACAAGCTAATTGGGGTACTTTTAAAAACCACAGCACTGCTAAATAGAACCATAAGAAAATAGAATGGAACGGAAAAAATCCTGTGTGGGATTAACATTCAAAAATCTATACACATCTTTCGCTGCCTTTTTCCCTGTTTAAAGTTTCAGCAAGAGCTATGAAAGTAGCTGTGGCTGGGTAAGCTCTCATGGCTGGACAGAAGTGCAGGAAGAATTTCAGGGTGATCTGAAAAGAGCTTTCTTTTACAGTGCAACCAGTCAAACTCAAGATTCATGCCCTTCACATGGCCAGTCTATAAACTACAGGACAATAAGTCAACCAAATCAAAACAGGATGTGCAGGACAGTAGCTGTTTTTCTAGAACACCTCCTCTGGGATGCAGATGCAAGACACCCAAGGGGTTTTGCAGTGACTTCCAGCCCAGGTGATGCACATGCTCAAAACAGCCCGGGACTAATTATAAACTTAGTCCCATAACACAATCTGCTGCTTGGCTTCCTGGCAACATTAGCAGCATGCTGCAGGAACCCACAACAAAATCTTTGTACACCATCACAACCCAATGATATTCTTCCTGAAGTTTCAGTTATGCTAGCACAGAGCTTCTCCACGTTTCACTTGGCAATAGCTAAGGTTGCAGAAAGTAACTGCCTAAATGTTAGAAAGAAGTCACTTCAACAATTGACACGGTTGTTGGATTATTTCAAGCAGGGTAAGGGATTCCCCTTACAGGGAAGATGAATGAAAGTTCTTGCAGTTCAGCCTAAAACTCCAGCACAGGTTCCCTTTATCCACCAAAATGTGTGTTCTGCCTTAGTACAGAGATGGTTCAACACTTTCCACTCTTAAAACACATTTTCATTGCTTACAACTTTGCCAAAATAGCAGTTTGGGCTGAAACTTTCCACACCAGATGCCTGCCTGAGGCTGAATTTTCTTGCACAAGTTTCAGCCAAATGGTTCAGATGTTTTAGAAAATGAAGCTACATTTTTCAGCATTAAAAGCTTCTAGTGACCTTTTCTTCAAGAAGGAAAGACATTCCAGACAGACTTCAAATGCCTGTTAGCTTGATAGATAAGTAAGATTTGTAATAGGGAATAAAATCTATCCCATCAGCTGTGAAGGGTGCAAATCTACACAGATTTGGAAGTTGTAAGCCTTTCCCAAGTTTGTGTAGTGACTCAAGCTCCACAGACTGCACCCTTATTTTGCACACCTTTCCCTCAAGCTGGAGTCCTGACCAGAAGAGCAGAGTCGAGTCACCACCGCCGGGGGACAACATGCGATCTCAATCAGCTGTGCACCATGATGGACCAGAACTAGAATCAGAGCAGAAGACAAGGGTGTGCTTTTCTCTCTCCTGACAGTGACTTTGCTATGCAGAGGGTAAGGCTGGAGGGCTGCTGTGGAAGAAAAGAGTGACAGAGCTTTAAAACTAAACCCCCCCAAAAAAATCTCACTGAAGAAACACACACAAACAAAAACAACACCACCACCACAGCTGGAGACTGGGTGGGCTGAAGGAATGAAGTGAGCTGGAAGATGGAGAGTCTGGATCAGGGAGACAGGACTTAGTGATGAAGAAGTAGATGGTGTTTATCCAGGGGGCACCTCAACCAGCTTACTTAGGGAGAGCATCTGAGCGTTAATGACAAGATATGAAAAGCACCTAGAAATGTACAAAATTTATTTTGCACAAGCAACCTCAACCACCTTCTTCCCATTCACAGACACATTTTCCTTCCATTTCCCTTGACCACTCTGATGGCCACTGGATCCCTCCATGGGGTGACTGAATCCACCAACCCAGCAAAAAGTTAATCCAGAAGAGAAGGAAAGAACACCCAGGAAGCAACAATACAGGCATCTTCTCAGTGAGCAAGTTGCTCACAATGAAAATGAGAAGCACCCCACCTGGCACTAGGAAGGGGGCAGGACCACACAAGAGGTGGGGAAGAGAGCAAGACCTCCCCCTTCTTTTCAGATCACAGTCTTCAGTATCACAAGTTGAAGCATATTAATTACAAAATTACAGTATGACATATCAAAGCTTTAGAAGCAAGAAAGCTGTTGGTTTACCTAAATCTAAGCTATTATCTCTGTTTACAGACAAGCAATGTTTCACAATTGCTTAAACCTCCCCACCAATTAAGGCCCCTAGAAACAGAAGCTTCTTCCAGAAAACATGATGAAACTATTGATATTTCTTCATTCACAATCACAACTCCGGAATCACGCACTGAAATTATTTCACTTCTGCAATGTTTCTGTGACTCACAGGCTGGTGTGTACTATATTCCCCACAAAGAACTCGGCTTTATTGTTTATCTCATATCTATGCTGTTTAAAAACAATATAGTGTTAGTCTTTCCTATTTTTCTGCAGTTCAGTCACACTGGTCCAACCATACTCAGTGGGCACCCCACCCACTTCAAGATTAAAACTAGAAAAATAATCCTTCTGTTTTCATTAAAAAGTTCTTACTTTTTTTACCCATGTTACAATTGAACTTGTATTCAGACAATACACTCCAAGGTTTTGAAGAGTTTTCTTTCTACTAATTTTTTCTTAAACAACAGCCTGCTGACCCCCAACTCCAAAATCTGACAATTCTTGCAAAAATATACATTTAAACTCGTCTCAATAAAGGGGTCAGTGATCTAGATCCCAGTTGTAATGCTTGCATTTGAAAATAACAGCACTGAGATGGTCAGAGAAGCAGCGTCTCTGGCTCCAGATGAGCCAGCATCTCTGGCTCCAGCCCAGCCTTTGTTTGCCTCTGACACTGAGCAGGAGGGCTGCTGTGACCAGAGCCAGCAACCCTGGTGCTGGCACACTAGAAGCCTCGTGCTCCCACCAAAGACACCTGTCAAAGAGCCCTGATGCTAGGTGAAACCCCCTCAGAGTTTCACAGAGACCTGGAGAGGGCAGATTCCCCCATACCATGGGCTCGGTACAAGGATACTAATTTTAAATTTGAAGCTACTGACTATTCTGGAACATGCAGAAAGACATGCACAATTTAGCTTCCCAAATGGTTCCCTGCAGTTCAGTCCTTATTTCACAAACATACAGATCTTCCTAGACAGATGTGGGTCTGCATCACAGATCTGCAGCGTGAAGTATCCTGTGACAAGGAAGGGATTGCCACACAGCTCACCAGCAACAGACTAACACCATTCATCACACCAGCTGACAGATTAGACTTGTGCGCTGGGGGAAAAAGGAAAAGCAACAAAAACCCCACCACACACCGAGTGGTCTGCAGCAAGAATGAAAGATTCTTGGGTCACATTATTCTTATCGTGCTGCATTCAGGGCCTTTTTGGCCCAAACTCTCTTCCTGACCTCATATACCATGACTACTCTCCAAGTCCTGTCTCAAAACTCATTTCCTCAAGGGAGCTCATCAGTTAGAAATTGCAGCTACATGTGCACATTAAAAACACCTAAATATATACAGACTGTCCAAGCAAGCTCTCAAATAAAACAGTTTCCAGTTGGTTTAGTCATTCAGTTCCAGCAATCTACTTTGTTTTAGCCTGTTGTTCTTATATTCAAGACATTACTTTTATCACAGGATGCTTTCTGGGGGCAGAGCACTTTTGAAATCAGAACATCAGACACTAAATCCTGACAGAGGATTAATGAGAGGATGCCTCTGTTGGAGGCTTCTCTGGGCTCCTGGAAGCTAAAATATACTTGCTGAGAACCTCCATCTCTTTCTAGACTGCCAGGTGTTGAGTGCTTTTATTATTACATAAATAATTGAAAATACCTTTACTCTCAGCCACGTGAATTGGGTACAGTAATCCTAAATGCAAACTATGTCCTCTCAGGGTTTTGAAGAATCAATGTGAACACCTCCATCCGAAAGTTCCAAGTTGCAAGTTGGTAAATAGAAAAATAAACTACATCTGTAAGTGCTTTTAAGTGCACACAGTAAAGAGAGCAACAAGACTCAGCTTCCAGCAAATAATAAAAGCATTAGCAAATTTGTAGTTAAAAAAAATAAATCAACTTTTCCTATTTCCCTTCAGGAAGAGCTGATACTAACTGAAGTAATTTGGTTTTCAGATAACAGACAGGAAAGAATTTCTCTGACAGAGATGAAAGGATTTAGGTAATACTGTATATACAATTAGAATTCCCAAATGTTTGCATCACTGGCAGTTCCTGCGGGTGCTGAGGGAAAGATTAAACTGGATTAAATTGCAGATTGTGCAAGTTTATTTATGGACTCTGCTGTGAAAGTGAGAATAAAAATCTATTTGAAACAAAGCTATTACCCATTAATCTGTTGGTAAAATATCTACAGCCACTTTCACAGTTATTTTCAACATAGAAAACATTGTTTTAATGTGAGCTGAGAAATAAATGAAGTTTAGTGAAAGTCTTAGATGGGGAAATAAAGGGACAAATTATTTCAGTCCAAAAGTTTGAAGCAGAGATTTCACTGCCTATTTGGCCAAAATACACAGTTCAGATGTGTTTGTCACATGGTTCTAATTCATGCAATGAGCTATTCAATTCAACTGCTATTTATTTCCAACATTAATTACTCATTAGCACATACATTTTGTAATGGCAAGACTTTGCTAACATGAAAATATTTCCTGGATTGTTTGGAAGCCCTACCATATTCTAAGCCAGAGGTCCAGAAGGTTGACTCAAAACCTGAAATCCTAAGAAATTAAACCTCCAACAGTGTATTTCAACAAAGAAATTGAACGTCAGAGAAAGAAGGACATGACAATTCAGCAGAACATTCCTTATACTCCTTTTTTTTTTCCTCCAAGAGTGCCCAGGACCCTGACAGAACTAGCTGTACTCCTATTCTTCTTCAAGGACTTGAATGCACTAGTTGCTGACAAAGTAGGTTTCAACTCTCATCTAACAATACCGGATATAGACTTGAAAGACATGTAAAAGTTTACCCTCAATTCCAGCAGAGGCAGGATTTAACCTGTTCAACTCACTTCCTAGAATACTTTATAGGAGGAACACATTCAGCCATTTTTCAGATTTCAAGGCTGGAAGATGAAAAATTTGAGGCGGACTTGAGTTTGACCCCCTTATTGCACCATGCCACTGAGATGAAAAAGTTGCTTCTGTTCCTAGAAGAGTTCAGACAGTCCAAAAGCAAGCATTTATTTTCAGAAAGTTGGATTTAGAGGCATTACAAAAGATCGTCAAATTAACTCAAATTGTAGCTAAAAGAAAGGTTGCAGCTTTTACTGCTAACTTGGCATGTGAGAACGATTAAAGCCCCAAAACAAAATTACAAGTCATAGCATGAAATATTTCAGCCTTTGATTTTTTTTCATATTGTCTCAGTTTCTCTAAGCTTTTAAAATGTCATAAATTGCCTCTGTGCCAGAGAAGTTGCTTTTCCAACTCACAACTCTTAAGTGCTTGTTTATGTGAAATACACTGCTGAGTTTGCCTTCACCTCTCAGGTCTAATCATAAATTACACTGCCAGGCAGAATTCATAAAAGCTTTTAGCACTGATTTAGCCACAGAGATTGAAAAAGAATTCCAAAATAGAAAAAACCCTACAATTATTGATGGAACATTCTCATATTTAAGCCACATGATAAGAAGTCCTCTAAACCAAATCTTGTTTCAGTCACCCAGGCAAACGACAGAAGTCAGCTCTTCAGGGCCCTTCACAATGTAATACAGGCTGAAGAATCAAATTTGAAAAAAACTTTGAAAGCAACAAAGGGGCTTGTGCGGAGTAGAGCTAATTGGCAAGAAGCGATCTTTGTGCACAGGAGGTGCTCTGGAGTGGGTTAAACTGCATTTGATGCCAAAAGTCCCAGGTTAATAGGTTAGCATGTCCAAAGAGAGTAAGATCCCATGGGAAAGTGAAGCTTTACATAGTATATTTGGAATATTTTCTCAGCCATTCACCTCATTCTCCTAAACTGAGGCCTCTGGCAGTAACAGGCGAAGTATAACAGCCTTCCTTGCTTTCTTTTTTGTAATGCCAAGATCATTCACATAACAGCCTACAAGAATATATTTCTTTTTAAATTGTCCTTACTTACATCATAAGCATACAAATGTGCCTGGGTTTGGTGTCTATAGCAATGAATCTCTGTTTTGCAGGATTAAAGATTACAGTGAGCTACTTAAAAAAAAATTAAACTCACAAAAAACCCTTTTGAAAGAACTCTTCTTGCAATGAAGAGTCCTTGCAAGTAGAATTTCAATGCTTCCAACGTCCACATTCTGAAAAACACCATTCACAAAGCTGAAAACAACCCATTATCCTTTGACTGCAGCCATCAGTTAGTGCTGACAAATGTCTGAAACAAATTTCAAGAGAACATTGAAAACATACCAAATTCAGTCAACAGTTACTACACTGCTTGCAGTTCCATTAGAACATATAGAGAATATATCCTCTCTAATCCCACAGAGTTAAAATAAAGTGAAATATGAAAAATAATTACAATAGTTCACATAAAATTTCTTCTCTAGTATAGTAAATTGTATTCAGCTATTAGACATGTTATTTTTAACATGAAATGAAAATAATCTTTTAATGGTCCTTTGGCTCAGCATTAATTCAATTCTTTGTTGGCAGCTGTCCTTCTAAAAAAAAAAATAAAACAACAAAAAAACGGAGGTTCTTAGGTGCGAGTTGAATTGATTTTCCTGTTCTGTTTCATTGCCATTTTAACCTATACTTTTCAATTTCTGTCTAAATAGCTTCTTTCTACAGAGTTTTACTATTTGGGAAAGAGAAAAAGAGGGATACTTCTATTGTCGCCAGTTGTTGAATATTGCATTTAAATGCAAGAACTGAGTTCTGAGAATAGGAAGAACTTTGACATGTTTATCGAAACTTTAAATTGCTTCCTTCAATAGCTAGTATGAGAACCTTTTAACTGATAAATAAAGCATAAGAATGCAGATCCAGTTTACAGGTACTTAAAAAACAGACTATAGAAGTCATCATACACTTCTGTAGGGGTGTATTTGACCTTGGTCTACCAATATAATCGTGACACAGACTACTGAAGCACAATGGTAACAAGTTAAGACAAGACGAGTAGTTAATGTATAGCCAGTGGATACTCTTAACACTTTGTCTCTACAGATACTCAATTTACTCAACCAGGCTGGATGAGGCTCTGAGCAACCTGATCTAGTCAGGGATGTCCCTGCTCCTTGCAGGGGGGTTGGACTAGATAACTTTTGAAGGTCCCTTCCAACTCTAACCATTCCATGATTCTATGATTCCATTGAGAAGAGGGGCTAAAGAAACCTTAATAGATATGGCATTTATTGATTATTGCTGTGCATGCTAATACAAATGGCACTTCATGCTTTGCTAACTAGCTATTGTAAAAACTAGGGGGGGGGGGGGTTTAGATCTTGCATTCCCCAACCGAGGGGCCTTGCTTTGTGCTTTGAACTCTTTATCTGAAGCGAGAAGTCCTGCACCTCCCGCACAAGGATAGTCCTGATAAGAACCAAGGGCCCTCCTTCAAGAACCAGCTAAAACTGACCAAATGACTTCTTGATACCCAAATGACCTCTTGGAACTAATTGTAATACCCAAATGACTCCTTGGAACTAATTTTAATACGAAGTGGGGATAGCTCATGCATATGTATAAGCGTGTTTTTTTAACTTCATGTATATGTAACACTTGGTTGTATAAATTCAAAGTGAATTGCCACGTCAGGTGGGCACGATTTTGGCGGGACTACCCCCCGTGCTGCCCGGCGCTGAATAAACACACCTACTTTACAATCTTACAGATTGTGGAGTCCGTTTTCCGCACGTCACCATGATCTGCCTATCAACACATCTCTGTAACACATTTCTGTAACACATCCTTAGGAAGAAACAAACTTACATGGCAACATCTCCTCTCTCAAAAAGATCCTGCAGAAACTTTTAGAAAACCCGAGATAAACTTTTTCAATCTGTAAGCAAAGTTATCAGTTCTTTGCAATCATGTACATTTTCCTCCAAACAAAAACTCTGCTGCTGGCTGATCTGATCTTTTGCAAAATTGACCACACGTGTACTTTCAGGCTGGAGCAACTGCAGAAGTTCATCTTGTCACTCAGCCTGTCTGTCCTGTTGGTCATTAATCCCCTTCACTGTTGAGATCTATAACATTTAGCTATGGGTAAAAACGGCAAATGTCTCCAGTTGGGCTGGCATTGGAAGAACAAAGGAAAATGATGACAGACTGATGAGGAAAACAAGACAACTTGAGAAAATGTGCTATGCTTTATCTGAAGATGGAAGAAAGCATGGTGAAAACAGGAAGCATGGCAGTGGCTGAAATAATGAAATATAAAGGTATTAATAGCCTGGAAAGGATCATGCAGATAGATCATGTAAATGTCAGATGTAATGAGCGACCCTTACATGAAAAAAATTTCTTTTTTTTTCTTTTTTTTTTTTT
>WHYT01015375.1:105814-183894 GCA_009806455.1 Tetrax tetrax
TAAAAAAAAAAAAAAAAAAAAACCTGTGAATTCTGCTTTGTTAGTAAATAAATAAATAAATATTTAAGATAAAACAAAACAAAAAAACTCTATGCACTACAGCTAAAAGCTGTAGTCTATATGGGAAACAGAAATCATTCAAACTTTCCTCCAAGTGCCAGCATCACACTCGTTAAGAATAATCACTTAAAACACAGACAAGACTTCCAAGATCTTGATCTAATGTCAGTGAACAAGGGCACAACTCAGGGCTTTCGGCTGAAAGAAGAACCAGCTATTTCCCTAGCAGCTGTTTCAGAGTAAAGAAGTCTGACTCTTGTTTGCATCAGCAATTCCATTTTTGTTAGAGTCTGTAGTACACACCTATGAAAAATGCTGATTTTTTACAAAGTTTCAGGTTTTAAGAAAGTTAATGTAAAATTCTTCATCATCCTGACATCAGGCAGTATCAGCTGGTAAATGGCAAGTTGAAACAATTGCAAACTATTCTGGAGAATACTTCATGCAAGTTCAAAAGAGATTTGATGAAAGCACATTTCAAAACAGTCTTGGTCTAATATCCTTTTCCAAACAAGCATCATGTACTTGCTGTTGACCAACATTCAAATCGTTGCTATAGGAGCTTATCCATCAGCCTCTCATCTAGTCAGAACCTCTCTATTTTCCTTCATTTTTTGAGATGAAAGTCATATTTAAAATGTAAGGGGGACAGCAGTAAGACTTAAAACCTCAGACAATAGACTCTGCCAATTACTGTTTTCTTGTTAATCTCAGGATGAGAAAAAACAACAAACCCATCACTCAGTTTCAGCGAGTACTTTTAACTTACAGATCAAGATTCACTGTCCCCTCTCCAGTCCTATAGCACCATAGAAAAAAAGTTTTTGCTCTCACTAAAGTCACAATAGTATCCTGTTTTTAGAGAAAGTATTACATATTGTCCCTCAGACCTAAAATTAATATTTGAGTATTAATTATTTTTTGTTACATGTAAATGTCAGCTGATAATAGAACAAAAAAGAACTGCATGAAGCAACTCTGCATTTCAAATGTGGCAGCTATGGGTAAACAAAATACTGTGCTAGAATACTGCACCGACAGAGGCTACATAATTTATAGTTTCTACAACAGTGGAAACTCCAGAGGATATTCCTACTACAGCTGAAAAGAAGCAGAAGTTAAGCAACACGGAATGCTTTTCTCTGAATACCACTGCAGGAAGGCTTTCCACTCAGCAAAGAAAAGGCTGGAATCTGCTCTTGATTCAGTAGTATTCAATATGCTGCACACAACTTCCAAAACATCCATGTCATTTACAGTCTCAAGTTATTCTTTCTTCCTTCTGCAAAACCATAATTCCCCTTAGCCTCTTGCACTTTAGAAAGGACAAGTTACCTACCAAAGATTGCTCTGTACCAAAAGCTGAGCTCACCCTTGTTAAAAAGGGGCGCAACTCCATTTACTGTTTAAAAGGAGTAAGCAGGCAATTCTGTCCAGCTATAGCTAACAGTAGTACTAGATAACACTAATGCTAACATTTGAGAACTAAAGATTATGATAATGATCTGGGACATTGGCTCTTATTTTGCTAAAACTATAAAGGCAGTATGTTAATAGCTGCCATCAGCCCTTATTGTGCAACCGTAAGCCATCATGTGCAAGTCAGCAAAATGCTTTAGCAACTGGAAAACTAGTCTAGACCTTTATCAAAAGATGATCAGAATAATAAAATCACAAAGACTTGTGCATCCATTTAACTAAAAATAATATGATCTTTACTACAGTATGTACTTCATCGCACTTCAGCAAAATCAAACCAAGTCTATTCCATCACTGTGTAAATAACTTTTCCATGGCAAAACCAACTATTCTGCTGTCATAAATTTACATCAAATGGTACATGTTTTACTTAACAGACTTTATTCTAGACTGTGCCATAGAAACACCAGACTTTTAAGGCTTTCAGAAACAGATTTGAGTCTGACTAGCTCTTTTGCCTCTTCCTCAAATCACTGAATTTAAAAAAAAAAATTAAGTTGTAAGCCATAAACTACACCAAAACTATTTAAAAACTTAAAAGTAGGAGAATTGGAGCAATTCACAATTCAACAAGTTTTTCCATCTAAATACACTTATGTCCCAGGGAGGAAAACTGCTTTTGTTCCAAAAATAATTAGGGCAAAGACAAAAGGTCCAATGTTTTATCTACTGTTTTCTATCTCTGCTCTCTTCTTCTCCAACACTTCCAAAACATCTGAAGCTAATACTTGTTACATTTCTCTCTGGACCTCTTTTAATGTTGTGATTTATAGACTCTGGAGGTGAAAAAAATGGCTCAAATATAATGAAGTGAAAGAATTAAAACTACCTAATAGTGTTCTAGTAGCAACCTTTTTGCAGGCTTTTTCAATGACATGCCAAATTCTGTGAAGTTCTCTAAGAGCCTTTTAGGATAAGGTGTGTTTCAACATACACTCCATTTTTAAAAGTGTAGTCACTGCTCACTGAAGCCAACCAGTTTTTCACCTGCCTTCAGTGGACTATGGGCAGAGGTGTTCCAGTGTTACTACAGATAGAGATAGCCTTCCTTTGTTCAAACTTAATTGCACGCACGCAAATGTCATAGGAATAGCTCTTGAAAAAGGCACAGCTGTTTCTCACTTCAAGCACTAAATCCAGGTGGATCATGTAACGACTTTTAGCAGTTGTGCTGATTATTCCAAGTTTGAACACAGCCAACTTTTAAAAAATGCCTGAAAAACCTGGGTGAATTAGGCCACCCCAGTTGGAAAATCTGACAAAAGACATAACTTCATATAATTTAGGCACCCTGCAAATTGCTGGACCCTTATAACAGACACTGCATCATTGCAGACTTTGCCAGTCAGGAAATAGGACTCACACATACACACACAGGGCTGTCTAAGAACATTGAACTGATCTACAGATTAAACTCAGGCAGAAAATTAACTAATTTTCTCTTCATCTAAGAGTCTGCTATTCTGACTCTCATTTCTTGTGGGCAAGAATGGAAATAATCATATGAATTTCAAAAGCCCAGTTTTAGGGATCTATTTTGGAAAATTATTATTTTATTAAATACATGATATTTTACAATACGCTAGCTGACAATGAATCAAACTGTAAAGATCTGTGTCACATTATTTAATATCTTATGTTTAACCGGTATGAAGTCAAACTTATATTGTCCCTTAGTGAATGATGAGGTATGATTACTTAAATCAATACTTACAGTTTCATCACCTGGCTCAGAAAACAAAGCTCCATCATCAAAATATCACTGCGCAGTTCCTGGTAATATTAATTTCCTTTTTATTAGCATGGATAACACCACAAAAATATGCTGCTGGGTGAATCTACAAGCATGATCCTGTAAAGAAATGTGCAACTACAGCTGATACCAATCGAAACTAAGGGAGCTCAGATGATTTCCAGCTCTTGGGATTTTATTATGAGTCATAGCTGGTGTTTTCCTTGAGTCATACAACCTCAGTGGTGGTGTCCATAATTACATTTTACAATTTTGTTACTGTAGTGAGGGGCAAAGGAATCTGTGTTTTTACATATATGCATCCAGACATAAGGCATGCAGGTGACACCCTTGGTCACAGGCTAGATTACCGGGTATCAGGTTTTGTTGCACAAAGAGCAAGAGATTGTTACAAAAGTGCTTTTCATCTGTAAGTGATAATTTCTTAGTGACACTGCATGACACACATGAACTCCAACATGTCTTCTTTGTGATGCACTTTCACTTAATGAGAGAGGTCCCAATTTTTCCTTTCAGAGAAAAGCAAGTATTTATTTATTGGACAGCTTATGATATGGTATGGTATGACATTCCACCCAGAAATAAGCTGGAACAAATGAAAAAATTGCAAGCACATAGATGAAGCTAAATTTTCTGGGTTTCTTTTCTGTTTTTTTTTTCCTTTATCAATCAAATAAATTTAATGAATAGTATCAGTAAGAAAACCACACTGGCTGGGCCTCTGTTGTTAAAAACTGTTACTCTGTTGTACGATTTCAAGACCATTAAAATGCTGTTCAAGATGCAAATAGTCACATAAGAATGATCTAAATTGGAAGGGGAGAGGGAAAGCATGTAAGTGCTTGCAATATAAACATAATTACACATTTCACAATTCAGCTTCTCTGAATATCCTCAAAACTGTTACCAAGTTTTTGCAAAGCAAGTGCCACAAACAAATTGCCTTTCAATGTTCACATAAACCTCTGTAAATCCTAACCACTATCTGAAGCATACACCACTATTCCAGTAATGACCAAATCAGTTTAACTCAGAAGAGCAACAAGAAAAAATGGTTCTCCTGTCCTTATTTCCAACACTGGAAGTATTAAAATGTTCTTTCAGGTTGCAGTCAGCAGGAAGCAATTCAGCTTCAGCAATGCATTAAGTAGATGAACTAACAGATCCCTGTCACATAAAATTTTGATGATGTTGCACATTTTAACTAACCTGTCATTTAATAAGGAAAACCAGGAAGACTACAGAGTAAACTCTTTCCCCAAGACAGATTCAAGCAAGAACAAATTTAAGGGTTCCATGGAGCTGAATGCAGTAAGTGAAACACAAAACCATGGGTGAGCTTCTAGAGTATGTTGTTATTTGCTAAAAGAAGTTAAGATTGTGCTCTGGCTGCTGTTCTTACAAACATCCCCATCTGGCTTCAGCAAACAGGGCTGAAAAGCAATTTCCATGGCACTCATCCTCAAAGCCAGACATGCATCACCTAGGTGTCAGCAAGCCCTTACACAAGTCTTCTCAAATTACAGCTTCCCACCAAGACCTGAAACTGGCTCCCTTTAGCATCTGTTAATCTAATTGGTTCCTATGAGCCTGTAACAATTAAACCTGTTGTTACAAGGAGCAACAGGGAAAGGGGATTTCACATATCCACAGCTGGGCTGTTAGCAGAACAAATGGACTGCATCTGACTCAATGGCTCTCACCAAATCCAGTTATTAAGCTGTGAGAACAAGCCTTAAATGAAGCTGATGGCCTCAGCAACTGGGCTGAGCTCAAAGTGTTCATCAGCTGCTCCGTCAGAACAGCGATCATAAGGAGGGGGCAAAGGCTTCAGAATTTCTCTAGCAGTAAATTTAACAATCCTAGAGGAATGTACAATCATGGCAAATCACTCATTGAAAGAGAAAATAGAATTTTTGTATGATACATTACAAAGTTGGCAATTTTTAGTTGGCCTGTATTAAGGAAAAAAACTGGAATCAAGGTCCCTGTTTAGATTCAAAATATTTTTACAAAGAGGGACATAGTGCAACAGCTGACCAAACTCAGTTCTTTACCTATGCAAAATACTTCAGTAGATTTAAACTAGAAGTGACTTTTTTTTTTTCCAAAAGAAAAAGTTGAAAATGGAACAAAGTGATGCCTAGCTCAGTATCAGTCCCAGTGCCATTTCCACAGACGCTTGTGGACATCTCACCCTCTCACAGGAGATTCTCACCTTCAGAAGGAATTCTCATCCATCTAAGCAATGCGCATAAGGGTCTGCAGAGGAGGAGCTGTAATTCCTCTGTATCATCAGCATCCAGCACAAGGAGAGGAACTAACACTTCATCATTAAGTTTTGTAGATCTCTAAGCCCGAACATCTCACAGCCTGGGAAAGCAAGTGAGTCCCGCAGCTTTTTTCCAGTGAACCAGATTAATGTTTCATACAGCTAATTTCTTGTCCTTTCTGCAGTCCAGCTTGAAAATAACTTAAAGAAACACTTTTTAAAGTATTTTTGCTCTGTGCCCTCTTTTACGCTTTTTACCCCAGTATTATGCTACCTAAGCACCTGGGCACAGTGCCGTACTGAGGTGATATCTCCACAAGCCCTGGAAGTTACTCAGAAGCTCCTTCAATACTCTTAACAGACTACGTGCCTCATGCTTGGACACATGAGAGTTTACTAGCTTCCATCTTAGGTTTTGGGAGGATCAAGAAGTGTTACTTACCTTATGGGAGCCAGGGAATTAATAGCTTTCGACTTTTTTGTTTTCTTTAAGAACTCTCTAGCCACTGGCTTTTGTATTTACACTTTTGTTTTTTCTTCATCCCTTTCTTAATCTGCTCCTCTAACTTTCACCAACCTTTGTGAAATGCCACCAAGTCAACTTTTAAAACAGAAATGTTTCTAAAAGATAAGTTGAGACTTTGGTACTCATAAGTGAATGAAGAAACTCTTCAGTTATACAGAGTGTCACTCAAGAAAGCCTATGTATCTGAAATATCCTTCTCCCTCCCCCCAACCCCTTTCTGGATATTTCCTTAGACCATTACAATTATGGACACCTATTACCACATTCCATAACTTCAGCCAGGAAATCAGGAGTTAAATAATTCCTTTTCTCTGATCATAGAATCATAGAATCATAGAATGGTTAGGGTTGGAAGGGACCTTCAAAGGTCATCTAGTCCAACCCCCCTGCAAGAAGCAGGGACATCCCTGACTAGATCAGGTTGCTCAGAGCCTCATCCAGCCTGGCCTTGAACGTTTCCAGGGATGGGGCATCCACCACCTCTCTGGGAAACCTGTTCCAGTGCTCTACAACTCTCATTGTAAAAAATTTTTTTCTAATATCTAATCTAAATCTACCTCCTTCTAATTCAAACCCATTACCCCTCGTCCTATCACAACAGGCTCTACTGAACAGCCTGTCCCCATCTTTCCTGTAGGCCCCCTTGAGGTACTGGAAGACCGCTATCAGGTCTCCCTGGAGCCTCCTCTTCTCCAGGCTGAACAGCCCCAACTCTCTCAGCCTGTCCTCATAGGAGAGGTGCTCCAGCCCTCTTATATGATGACTGCAAAACACTTCATACATCTTAATTAGACTTTATAATCATTCTGAATCAAACTCAAGTCAGCATTAGAAGATTGCTCATGGTATGAAGAGCTATTTGATGCCCCAGCAGGTAAAATTATTTAAAGTGTGCCAATGTAACTAGGTTTCTTGTAAGGTTATTCAAATACCTGGAAAAACCCAAGACTCCTGTCAGACTTTCTGTAGGTATAAAATTCTGAGCAATGCCTCCAGGCACATTTGAAAACAGCACTAAGGATCTATTCACATCTTTGGGCTCAGAAATAGCTTTTAATTTATAGCTAGACCATCACCTCATGAAATGTCATTTCACAACATTTCAGGTTAATAAGGCTGATCATCTCTAGTACCTTCAATGTTTTAAGAAGTTACTCTATTTCCTCTCAGCTTTTATTTACTTATTTACCTCACTTTCATTTCTGCTCTGCATAGACTGAACTCTTCCATAGTGCCGTCAAGATGAAACACAGAAAGATATTGATTCACCATGAACACCTTCTTCCCCACTGGTACAGCATATATATATGCAGCAGTTTATTAACAAGAGTGACAGGTTTGCTGCTACAGGCACAGCAGGAAAAGCAGACCACTGTGAGAGTGTCACAGCATAGGACAGACACGAATGCAAACAACCTACATTCAAATCTAGAACATACAATCTTTCAGGTTGTCAGAAAACATATTAAAAATTATGATTTTGCACTGTTAATCCTAATTCCCATCTCACTGTTGTACGTTGAGTACCATCCTAAAATAAAAGTGAAGAATTTTTGCAATCATTTGCTGAAACGTAGCACAAATTAAAGTATGCTATTACTGTTCACTGATTTAATAGGAAGGAACTGTATATACAGATGGGTGATTAAAAGAAGTAAAATTAAATGGGGTAAGGACTTCCCAAGCAAGAGTCATGGCATTTGGTCAATTCTCTTTAGATTCACTTAGACACTGCATGTGTAGACTAAGCAGTATCCCCTCTATATTTCACAAGCAACCTTAGGTATGCTAGCAGTACCTCTGAGGTGGAGTCCCTCCAGCTGCCAAGAAAACAGTCATCAAAAAAATTTAGTAATAAAGAAAACCAGCTTGATAACCAGCCATCAGAAGATGAACTGGTGAGAACGCCAGGGAGGTAGACCTAGACAATGCTTTAATTGCATTAAATATAATGTTGTCTTTACATACGTGTATGCAAGAGTACTTTATTATCATACTCCTAACAGATTTGACAGTTTCAAGAAGCGTTATCAACAGTATCCAATTTCCAGAGAGAAATATGCTCAACACAATCTGGAAAACTAGTTGGATTTCAAGGGGTGTTTTCAACCTCCCTAGTATAGAATTTCTTTTCGTTTTTCTCAGCCTCAATTTTTCCAATAGACCAAAAAAAAAAAAAAATTACCTGCAGTGAAAGCTTCTTCCCGTATTTAATAAAATCTAGAAATCTTTAGAGACTACACTCTTTGATTTTCTACTGCATTAAATTTTACCCCCAAACTATCTTTACGAAAATATTTATCTTCCTGTATTATTTGAAGTGATTTAAAAACGATTCAGTAAAGGACAACTGCAACCTCCTAACAACTAGACAAAACTTTTTGCTTTAGAAGGGAAAAAAAGAAAGCTATATAAAAAGTGCAAAATGAAAGAAAATACTCAGCCTGTATTTGGTACAGCAATTTTTTTTTTTTTCAATTACAGCAATATCCAATTTTTTCAGGAATAGCAACTATATTTCACCAGAGTACCATTTTAATATTTCAGAACAATAAGAAACTGATTTTAAAGACATTTGCATGGGCATCTTGAAGCATTTTAGGAGGTATGTATAGCAAAATAAGATATTCCCCTTTGGGTCAGATACATTACCTCACCTTCTCCTATCCATTCCTCCTGAAAGTCAATAATATTCTCTCACTGTTGTTTACTCTTTTTTCTAATTCCTTCCTCATTACTTTGCGGGGAGCTTTGATAACTGCACTGAGAGAAGCACTGCCTTCATGCAGAACTGCAGCAACATGATCAGACCAGAGGACTCAAGTGTCAGGGATTCCTGACTACATATTTCAGTAGATGTCCTTGATTAAGTCTCATCTCTATTGATTAAAGAAATGAAAAAGGAATTACTTATTTCAAGCAGTTCAGTTCTATTTGGACAAAAAGTACTTTACTCCACCATTGAGCTCTATGCATTGCTCTGCTTTCTGCATAAGGTAACCCTAATCACAGCCCAGGGAGAAAGCAGGTTTCAACAGTAATATTGGTGATTCCTGACAATCAGTCCTTCTCAATCTACACAGACGTCTTCTTTCACTGACAGCTTCTTTTTAAGAATATCTCTCTTCCAGGACTTTATAATGGCTCCTTTTCTAAGAAGTTATTTGCATGCACAGGGTAACACATCCACTTATCTTCAGACACATCTAGAGCACGCAACTCACAGATCCTGCACTTTTGAAATAATTCAGCGAGTTGTAGTATGTGGTAGAAAGACATGGGGGAAAAAGAAAGGTAACACACAGTCTATTTAGCACATCTGAAAATAAGCTCAAGATCTTTTTAGTTCCAGCAGTTGCCTATAATGGAAAAAATGAAGATTGACTGTTGCCAGAAAAATGGGCAGTAAGAAATAACAGATGTGAAATTTCAGCAACATCATTGGCTAGGTCGGTTGTACAGATAGCTTCAGAGCCAGGGTCCCTGTTGGGCTGCAGTGTTCTCAGAGGCACGCTTGCTTTTTGAGCTGAACTGTTCCCCTTGCTTAGCTGCATTTACTCAGCAACCTCAACCATGAATGCAATTGACAGGAAATACTCATGTCCTTGCAAGCATGTGTGGGCTGCGTTAAAAGCTCCTCAATTAAAGTTAGTCATTACATTTTCCAAAATCATTTTAACATTTCACTTCTCTCTTCCTCTGTCCTGCTCATCCCTCTTTATTTCATGGTCACTTAGGGAGAGTGGGGAAGAAAAGACAGGTCCTTCAACACAAGATCCTATTACATGAGGTTCACAAAGAAAGTAAGATCAAAGAAACCAATTTAATCTGGTGTATACGTTTTTAAGAGAAAGGGCAGTGGGTGAAAAATGCCCTTCAAAGAGTCAACTCCAATTACAGAAGTCATTTTCAAAGAAGAATTAAGTTTCTTGACAGAGTTTAAAGGGGAAATTATGAATATAAGGTCTTTAGAATATATCACATCAAGAGTAACTTCTGTCAGCTCAATTTGCAAGATTAAGTGTACTTCAATTAAAATTAAAATTAAATAAAATCGAAGTTATACTTAGGCATCAGAAATATGCCTTGAAATTGTCATGTGGATCACAAAGACTACTCCTACTTCAGAAAAAACAACTATAAAGTTATATTAGAAAAAAATACTTCCAGTGAAGAACATGTAACAGCAGCAGCTAGGACTAGTAGAACTGAAGTTGGGCTGTTACATCCATTGCCAGCCATTCTTCTGCTACATTCAAAATCTAGTTGTAAAATGCAGCTCTCAATAAGCCTAGGTTTTCATGCTATGTCTCATCTGGTGTATTTATTACCTGTTGCTGAAAGAAACAGTACTACTCTCCCCACTTACTTCCAGCTGCTTATTCACTCTTTGTCCCTTGTGTTACATCTAGTAATTTCTGAGCCACAGGACAAGCTGGGCCAGTGTAGTTATCTGATGTAGTTTTCTTTCCCAGGCAGATAGGTTTTTTTTTTATTGAATCAGCTGCTTACCTTGAACTCACCTTGGGGCTAGGGGCTGATGCAAGAGGGGGAAAGAACAGGTTGAAGTGGTACGGCCCCTTTTGGCATTAGCCTGCAGTTGCGCAAAACCAGATGTAACATTAAACCACACAGTGAATAGTATTACTAGCTTTCTTCTTGCAGAATGAATATTCCAGTGTCTTACAGGGAGCCTGTGAGAGTTAATGTCACAGCATGAGAGAAACTCTGCAAGTAAGGTAGTCATACTTATAGCAACTGGGGGACTCCACAGGCAACAAAGCATAGAGAGATGAACTGAGGCACAATACCTGGACAAAAGGCCCTGTAATCTAAGCAGACAAAAAGAAATTAATTAACTTTCCTAATATCACTGAGCAGGTTAATAACAGAGGTGGAAGTCAAACGCAAGAGTTGGCAGAGGCAGATCTATCCACTATGCCACACTCCCTCCTGTAGCTGCAACTGCTATTTAGTTACTGCTTGCAGCACAGCATCTCCATGTCAAGAACTGCACTAGGTTCCAGAAATAACAAAATTAAAATTAGCCATTGTATTTATTGCTCCATAAGCAAATTATCAGTTCCATGTGGTTTACAGCATCTCAAAGTTCCCAGTGGCTTCCCAACTAAAGAACTCCAAACTGACTTGGTAACTAGTCCTCTCTTCCCTGTGATGATAGACAAAAGGAAAAAAAAAAGTGAACAAATGTCCACTGCTATTTTTGTTTCTATTAAATGGAAGTGAGGTACAATTTTGGATTAGTGCTTTAAAATTACCTTAAAATTCTCAAAAAAAAAAGGAGCAAACAAAGATAAATTATCAGAAAAAGAAAAAAAAAGAAGGCAAAGCAAAGACACAGAAAAGAGATTGCTGATAGAAGAAAAGCAGTACAAATATGTAACTTCCTGTTAACAAAACCAAGTAAAACCAGCAACACTGTCTACAGCTATATTTTTGTCTTCAAGAGCTAAAATAAAAACCTCACCCTGTCTCTGTGCTATTATGTACACAGTACAAAACTGTACTGATATGAACAAAACCATATATCCCAACACAAATACAAAACCCCAGAATCGACTCCCTGTCCCCATCTGTATTCTGCTGTGAACTATTTGGGACTAACACACAGGGACCTTTTAGTCACCTCAACACTATTACCAACTTTTCCGTTTCGGGCTTAAGATATGACAGGGCTTCATCAGAAACCTAGAACATAATTCCTGAAGTCACAAAGCACTGTCATAAGGCAGACCAAGTTCAGCACATAGATAAAATGACAGCTAAAACACCTTGAGCAAACCACAACAGCTTTCCTTTCTCTGCAGCTTATCACAACATGAGGAAAGACTTTCAGAAAGACACTCTGCTTGCTTTCCTTCACTTTGGTTTCTCCCAGTTGTTTCCAAGGACAGAAGCACAACCCTCACCCGCCAAGTGCGACCCTATGCAGGAAAGCTAGGTAAGTACTATTACCTGAAGAGGAACTGGACTAGCTGGATTGAACATTTATTTTCATGTAACACTGAAGAATATTTGCCACATCAGCTGACAGGTGCTAGAGTAGATGGGATGTCAAAAGTCCATGGTCCAAGAACGGCACCTGTGTATCAACCTGTGGCAAAAGTACTGGCAAGTGGCTGGTGAAACTTCAACTGTTAAAAGAGGGGATCAAACCTCCAAATCTTCAGGTACTGATCTCGCTATGAACCATCACAGTCTCCAGGCTAACATTCCCCAAACACATTAACACCTGCTGCCTTCCAGAGATGTCCAACACCAATATATACAGCAGCATCCGACCTTGGCTGAGGCATCTCATTGGAAAGTGGGTCACTGTCACCTGTGATGTGAGGGTCCAGGAAGGAGTCAGCACCCCTGCACTAAGCAGTTGATTCCTAATTAATATCATTTTAATTTTATATCTAATAACTTGTGCTTTGATGCCTAATACAATTTTGGAGTCTATCTTTCATGTTTATTAGAAAAGGCATTATAAGCCTATATCCAACTCATATTGCAACAAAAGGAGCATACATACAAGTCAGGAAGCACGTAAATGCTCTTAATTAAATTGAAACCTTAGGGAGAAAAAGAAGAGGAAAGAGTAAGTAAAATACCAAAGATTTCAATAAGAGCTTATCAGAAGGTAATTTTATCCTTTAAATGTTTATCTCAGGTGTTTATTTCTTGCTTCCAGTTACAGTTTTATTATTTTATTGCAACAGAAGCGAAGATTTTTATGGAATTAAGTGCTCCCCGATTTTCAAATGTTTTCTCAAGACAACTTACGCAATGCCTACGAAGAAAACTCAGACAACTAGGCCTTTGCTGTGCTCATTAGCACATCTGGAGATAAACTGTATTATTTACATATTGTGTTATGAAGGGAAAGTTATAATTTAAAATTTCTTTCAAATATGAGATCTGTGCAGAACGAATCTTATTAACTGTGCAATTTTACCATCACCACTGCACTCAACCCTCTACATTGGCTTCCCACCTACTGCTGCTGACAGTTGCTCGTCATTGTTTAAGTTAGCTTCACATTCTTAAAGCATGTGCTAGTGTTTTTTTATGTTGCTAAGCATTATAAGGCTCCCTCTTAACTGGTTTGAGGCACATTACTATAAAATAGCTCATACTATCTGTAACACTGCCTAAGGTGCCATTTTAAATTAATAAGAACTCGCTTTTATTCTTAACTAGCAGCTCCTTAAAGAGCACCAAACTTGAAAGAATTAATACCTATCTTCATTGTTAGATAAAGATATATAACCCCTCTATGATGTACTATAACAGAGCACCAGGCAGTACAGTTTAGTTGTCAGTCCTGGCAACTGCTGTGAAAGTTTGGCCTGGTCACTAATCTGTAATACGAGCAAGGTTCCAGTTTAGCAAAAGCTGGTGCTTCAGCTTTTTCTCATTTCACCAAAGCTCTTAAACACCTCCTTAGTTTCTAAACAAATAGCATTTTAACTGTATTTCAATAGCCCATATGCATATCTTTGCATTCTCTGATGAATCAGGGCCTCTCACCAGAACAGCCACCATATTAATAATAAAATAACAAGTATAAGCACTCTGTAAAGAAGGAAATTATTTCAGTTTGAAGTCATGTAATTAAATGTCAGTAAAAAACCAGAAGTTGTTTCATATAAATTATTAAGTTGTTTATACGACTACTTTTAACACACTTGAGTCACCAATAAGCAGCAGTCAGAAGCAAGTTTTAGAGTTACTTTTAAAAACACCAAGTATATTTTATTTAAATTTCCCTTAAATAATAGGTATGTTTAGCTTGACAGGACAGTTTTCGTTTTCAGAATGTTTAGGACAAGTGACTTCTGAACACCAGACATACCAGATCCCACATGTGAAGAGGCACAGACTAAAATTGTCCGTTGTACAGTCATAAAGAAACTTCACTGTAGTTTCCACTTTTTGTGGGATCACATAATATACGCACTAGAGCAGTACCTGTTGGGTTAACACATCTGTTTCAACATAGTGGCACACTTGTGTGTTGTGGAATGCTTAACTTATGGAAGGCATGAATAAATGTGTCACACTGGCACATAGGTATATTTAGGCACATAAATTCATATACACATAGATATCTCAGCAAGGACACAACTGGTTGATGAGGTTCTACATCATTTGAATTCCTTCTTGCACAGCTCTTCACAATTCTGAAATTTAACCTGGCTCCCATTAAGTCTACACTTAAGGGCAAGGACAAAACATGTATTTTTCTATGGGATCCTGAACATTGTTTGAGTCTTTCTGGTATCCACCATAACCAAAAATATCCTAGATAATTGAATGCATTCAACCTGGGCAAGGACCTGTAACATTTATTCTAGAGTACTAAATTACCTAATACCAATACCAGAAAATGAACCACTTAGTTTTGAGGACTCTGAATGCTTGTGCTGGTTTTGGCTGGGACAGAGTTTATTTTCTTCATAGTAGCTAGAATGGGGCTACGTTTTGGATTTGTGCTGAAAACAGTGTTGATAATACAGAGATAAATGTTTTAGTTATTGCTCAGTAGTGCTTATACAGCGTCAAAGCCTTTTCTATTTCTCACACCACCCCACCAGCAAGTAGGTTGGAGGTGCACAAGAAGTTGGGAGTGGACACAGCCAGGAAAGCTGACCCCAACTGACCAAAGGGATATCCCATATGATGTGACATCATGTTCAGCACATAAAGCTAGGGGAAGCAGAAGGAAGAGGGGGATGTTCTGAGTTACAGCATTTGTCCTCTCAAGTAAGTATTATGCATGATGGAGTCTTGCTTTCCTGGAAATGACTGAACACCTGAGTGCCAATGGGAAGTAGTGAATTAATTCCTTGTTTTGCTTTTCTTGTGTGTGCAGCTTTTGCTTTACCTATTAAATTGTCTTTATCTCAGTCCACAAGTTCTCACCTTTACTCTTCTGATTCTCTCCCCCATCCCACTGGGGGCAATGAGCGGGTGGCTGTGGAGTGCTTAGGTGCTGGCTGGGGTTAAATCACAACAATGCGCTGGCAAACAATTACAGAAGTAGGAAAGAACAAGTTCCATTCTTAGTAAGCGGGAGGAATAAGGTGGATGGAAAGTGCAAAGGAACTGTAAATTCATTCCACTTGTGCACTGACAACATCAAGAATATAGCACTTTTGGTCCTGAGAATTGTCAGGAAGTGGACAACGCGGGCACGGAGGTAGATAAACAGAAGGTAAAAAGGAACTATCCAAAATTAACTGACAAATTCACTTAAAATTCACTTATTTGCTTCTCCTGGAAAAATACAAGCAGAAATAGAAAGGACATCGTAAATATAGTACTATATTAACGTAAATAAATTACAAACAAAATACAATTCCTTCAAAATTTTAACTAAACAATATTTTTAGAAATTGTGGTATACAAACAATTTTCAGAGGTCAGCAAAGCAAAAAAGAGGACAAAACAAGGCAAGAGTTTTTCACTATATTGCATTTGTTGCTTTGTCACTAAGTCAACAGCACATGCAACCAAATGCACGGGTGCTAAAAACTTGTATTTACTGCCAACAGCACTGAAATCAACAAGATGCCATAAATCCAAAATATTTCACATAAACTTGCTCTGCTATGGAAACCAGAGAAACAGAAATATTAAATTAAGTCAAATAACCATATCTTGGCCAGAAAACACTATTGCTTTTTGAAAGTAGTATTATTAATATTTTTATTATTACTACTACTACTATTAAGTACAATTAACAGCTGGTGAGTTTATCTCTGCATTTGTAAGGCTCTCTTTGCCAGGCTGCACCTACAGCCAAGGAAGTGCAAATAATATATTTACAAACATATTACTAAACAAAACAGACTTTAAAAAGTATTTGAAATTTTTAAAGTTATTCCTTAGATTGTTCCTGCATTCTACTCTAGTCACAGCAGGTACATAATTGGTACAAAGGATGCAAAAAATCAGCAATGAGCAGGGTGCAGGGGATCAAAATGATCTGTCTTTACAAAGGACAACGTAGCTTGCAGAGGCGGAGTTAAGAACCACAGACATAAGCTTGGGGGTTTAAAGAACTTACCTTAGATTTCCATGTATTCTAGAATGAGATCTGATTTTATAATTGCATAATAAATACACTGGCATGATTCCCAGAAGTCTAGATTCAGGCATAATTCATTTAATACAATGGATCATGGTGTATGTTACTGCTTCAAAAAGTATAGACTGAACTATTCTACTTCAAGTACTGAAGGTTCAGTATTTTCTAACTCAAGGTGGTGGTGGGGAGGAGGTTTCTCTTATCAAAAGCAGTCACTGAGACTACCTCCTCTTTGCCTTCTTAAAATCTCTGCTTAAAAAAGGCAGATGAATGCTCTGAACAGGAACTTAGTGCTCAAAAGAAAATATTCAAAAGGTATAACCAACTGCACATCATCCATGTCTCAAACAGCAGTCAAACTTCAGAGTCAGAGAGCATGTGAAAATATCAGATAATAAAATCTGGATTTCATTTACTCACCACTGTTCCAAGTCCTTTGGTCTTGGTCAACCACTTCAGATGCTTAGCAATACCTAGAGAAATAATTGACATAAAATTTAAGAAAGGTACAGAGCCAAAAACATTAAAACAATCTTTATTATTAGTATTGGTGGCTGGAATGGTACAACTCCACTTACAAGAGATTATATGCACATGGGTAACATTTCACTACCAGGACACTTCCGTTTTACTAGAAATGCAGCATTCTAGACATAGTTCCAACCACTAAGAAGCTAAGAAAACTAAGCACAAGTGAAGGAGTAACACAAAAAAACACTAAGCAAGCATAAAATTGCATGTTTTTTTCTTCCTCTATTTTACTAATAAAGTA
Source organism: Tetrax tetrax (assembly GCA_009806455.1). NCBI lineage: Eukaryota > Metazoa > Chordata > Aves > Otidiformes > Otididae > Tetrax > Tetrax tetrax. The sequence goes on from WHYT01015375.1 coordinate 122,779, forward strand.
TACTAAGATTGTAAAATACACTTAAAATTATTTGTATATTCTATTCTGATTTATAGCAACATTTTAAAATCAGGTATGACTTTGGAAGAAAAGTTCCTAAACCACCGGAACAAAAATCTAAACTACATACAATGTTCACCCCACAAGCTTACAAAATGTACCTCCAAAGCCCTTCCACTACCCCATACATGTATTTCATGGAATTCAGCAAGGCCAAACATGAAGTCTTGTACCTGAGATGGGCTAATCACTTGGACAGGCTGGCCACTGACCACCCAGGGCGTAGCTCTCTGAAATGAAACTCTCTGGGCATCTGGACGGACAGTGGGCTAAACATAAGCCAAGAGTTAGCCCTGGCAGCAAGGAAAGCTAAGAATATCCTGGGGTATATCTATAGGCTAAGATCCTGCTAATAATAAATTAGTTACCTTTAGCCAGTACTCCAGGAATACAAGTCTGGAATACCATATCCAGTTTTGGATCTCCAGTCTCAAGAAATAGTAAAATAAGGTGATAAAGGCAAGGTAAAGTTAAGTCAGTGCTGCTGAACTACAGAATTTCCCACAATAACAACAAATTCTGCATTTTATACATACATTAGGATAGGCTATATGAAGACCCTCCCCTTACCTGAGGAAAGAACAAAGTGAATCGGAAGGTCAGTAGACTCTAACAATGAGAGGTAATTCTTGGTGAAGAATGGTTTAATAACAGAAAAAAATCGGTGCAGATCTAACAAAGCATACTGCTGAGGACAGAGGAAAACATACTAGGAGCACTGGAAAGTCCAGCAAGGCTTAAAATGGCCTTTGAATTCCTGGCATGTATAATATTTCTCCAGGGAAAAAAAAACAAAAAAACCCCCCCAAAAAATAAAAAACAAACCCAAAACAAACCACCCCAAGAAAACAGCCCAGTGGGCTGGACTAAATAGCTGCGAGTGCTCCAAATTCTCTCTTCTGTCTCAAAAGCCGTTAACATGGCAATGAATATATAGTAGTGTTAGCAGAGACAAAAACTACATTTCAAGAATAAAAAATGCCAGATTGTTTTCTTTTACATTCAAGGACCCAAAAATGCATGATCAATTTTAAGTATGTGAAAATGAAGGATTGCTCAGACAATTAGAATTAAGTGGTACCTTTAAGGAAAATTTCCTTGCCTGGAGCCTGAGCTCCCTAAAGAAGAGAAGTGGTATGGACAGGATCAAGACAAGATCAGCCCATAGAGGAAGCTGCAGAAGAGCCTTCTCTCACAGATCCACCCAGCTGCCAAAGGCACAGCAATGATCTTCCTCACCCCTACACAAGAAATGCCAAAAAAAAAGGAGGAGACCAAATATTATATTAAAAAGAAAGGCTCGTTTTTGCTACCACATTTGTGATGAAGCTAACAAGAAGAAACTCCACATCTTCCACTGTCCCATCACCACAGACAATGTGCATTTTCCTTATGCTGCAGATGGCCAAAATGAAACCTAAATCCTCACAAACAAATCAGAATGGGAAAAACACATGTATGATCTCATGCTTTGTCTCAGGAGCTCTTTCTTACAACTGTTGCAATAACTCAGACAGATTTCTACGACAGTTGGCAAAAATACATAAAAATCCATTTCTTCCTTTCTGCTCAACTAGCTGTAAATTTGGCTGCATTAACTCCTGCACCCCACTCCCTGCCAAAGAAGAAAACATTACATTCTTCATTTTCAGCTCCTTTCTCATTTGCAAGGAAGAAATAGTTTAGTTTACTACAGGGGAAAAAAAGAGTCTCTATACCAAGCAAAGCCACTGATTTGAAGTTTATTTACAGTCAACAGGAGGAGGACCTAGGCTGGACACTGGTACAAGAACACAGCTGGTTTGATAACGTCCCTCTGTCACATACCCTGGCTTTGTACACAACAGGAATTAGGCTCCCGAGCAAAAATAAAATAAAAAATGAATACAGATATATCCGCTGTATCTTAAAAACATCCTTTTCAAGTAGCTTTTTCTTCAGACATACTACTGGGTGATACTTCCATGTATTATGTAACAGCAACTATTCAAATAAAAGAAATATTTACTTACTTCAGGAACGTTTGTATGACCAGTTATGTGACTATGAATAGAAACAATGCATTCAATGGGTTCTTTGTCCTTCGCTATCAATGCAGAATGGTATAAAATTAAAAAAAAAACATATTGCTTCATAGGCATCATTAAGGCTACCTTCAGAATATCACCAAAACAAGATGGGGAAAGTGTTTTCTTTAGACATACACCGCTAGCAGGTGAAAAAACCCAAACTCTAAACAGTAAACACTGTAGGAAATGGCTCGAGATATACAATAGATTTTTTTAACATTACTTCTCAGCCTGATGATTCTCTGTTTCACACAAACCTACAAAAGAAAAAGAAAATTGCAGTTTTGCATGTAACTTGTTCAACCTAGATCATGCTACATAGCTATATGTATGTAACTTAAAGCAAATTCAAAAGAGCTACCATAAGCAGTAACATAATTTGCAAGCTGTTTCATTGAGAACAAAAAAAAAAAATCTAACTTTTTTACACTATAAAAAATATTTCACCCAAATGCACCTGCCCTGAAGTTTACACCTAATAAAAGCCACATGTACTTCTAAAACACTACTGATCCCTGCTCTTAATGCCTGTTCTCCCACTGCACCACCTTAACCAAGAAAGAGGTACAGCATAGTTTTACACGTCATTAAAATGTTTAAACCAAATATTACATTTTTATAATCCTAGCAATTCCCACAAAACTAAACAGAATAAATACAGAAGCATTGAGACCTGCACTGTGAATGAAAGATCCCTCTTAGCCCATTACCTAAAACAACAAGCACCTGAGTGATAAGTGAATCAAATTACCACATCTATGATTCTATGATTTCTTTAACAAGTTAGACACTGCTAATGAAGTAAAAGATATGCAAATTTATTTTAGTAAAGTTATCCTCTAAAATCAGTTTTGTCTTCTAGGCTTTATTTTACGTAAGCATAAAACGTTAAAAGAAGTTAGTAATACGAAACATCAGTCAGGAGCCCGATCCCACATTCACTGAAATCAGTGGAAGCTCTTATCTTTACTCTTAGTCATGAGGACAAAAGGACATAAATTGTTTACTTTAAAGGCAGTGTAAAAGCACTTAAGGAGTTCACTTTATAACATGCTTCTTGAGTCACGCTGTGTCACAGTAAAGCAAAAAGATGAGTCACTCTCCCACAGCAGCACCGCGAGTCACACCACAGCCAGCGCTTTGGTCTTGCTCCATACAACGCATCACCTCTGCCAGGCCCAAGACACCCAAACCCAGAAGCTTTGCAGCACTACCTCCAGCAAGAACATCCACAGTCACTAAAAATATTCCTTGGCTCCGTTTGGTCCATAAAGCTGCTCTAGGTGGCTGCAGCTTGGCCACTACCAAGAGGGACCCAGAAAGCAGCTTCACCCAGGAGCCAGCTATTGGTTGAAGTAGCTGCTTTGGATGGTGAAAGAAACAGTCCCATGGACAGTCCGGCAGTCACTGGGCAAAGGCAGGCTCCAGGTCAACTCCACAGCAGCTAGGACTGGACCAGGCTCACCTGTAACAGCTCCAACAGGACTGATGGCTCCAGGCTGGGCTGAAACAGGCTCCTGGGCCCCAGGCAGGAGCAGGGGCAGTGGCAAGACCCCGGGGGAGGCCCAGGCCTGTGAGTGCCCTGGAGGCCCTGATGCTGGGTTGCTAATTAAATGCTCTGATCAGTAACATGCTCCTCAGCCATGAGCTGGAATCACTTGGCAAGCTCAGGCTATTCCTCTTCCTAAATGCCAGCTACCTTAATAAATAACAACTTCTGATGAGTATTATTAGCATCGGAATTATTGCCCCCAGATTATCACACACTGTGGCCTGCAAAATGCTAAGGTTACAAATAAAGCTGTCTGCTGGCAGAAGTGAAACAGAACAACTCCAAGGGAGATAGGTCAGTTATCTTTTCCTGAAGGCCTGGAGATGGAAACTGTGGAGTTTTGTTAAGGCATAAGCAATTAACGCACCATTTTATTTAATCGGCAGACAGCCTGAGCCCGTTGCAGAAGGGTGCAAAGCTAACCCATTGTGACAGTCTGCAAAAAGAGACATGTTATCTCACACAGTCACACACACTCTTCAAGTTAGAAGCTGCCAGGTTTGTTTTGTTTTCCATCCAGCACCTCCTTCTCAGGCCAAAATTAGAGTATCATCCTAGTGATGCAAGCTGTGACTATTACAAATCAATGAAACAGTCATTAAAATGCCCAAATTGCCATATAAAATTCCTGCATTCTCCAGTGCTCCAGCACCACAACTGAATTAGAAACTTGTTGTTTCAAACTAAATAAAAAAGCATCTTAAACACAATCTTCCCCTCTCCCCCACAAAGAAAAGCAGACTTATTTTAACATTTACCTTCCTTTACATTTAAGACAAGATATCAGACAAAGCAGCCAAACACAGAACTCAGGATTGACTTACTAAGATAAAAACAAGCTGTTAAAGGGTCCTCAAAAGACAATTTCAAACTCTTCTGTGGTGTCAGGAAGACAACATTGTTTACCTGAAGCATATATTCTATATACTCATTTCCATGCCTTCCTCACAGCTTTCATCTTCATAGACATAACAAAAAAAAATACACCTAAAAAGTATCTTACCAAATTAAAGCACCCATAGCTACCACCTGTGACCTTCCACCAGTGAAAAGTTGCTTTTTAATCATGAAACAATTCAGTGATTCATGTAATGATTTTGCTAAGCGGCAAAATCTAGAACTTAGGCCATTCAATTTGAGTTCAAAGCAAAGTTCCTTCTACTGAAGTCTATCTGAATGTTGTCCAACCAATAGGACCTATTATGCAATCAAGACCTCAATTCAAATCTAAACATACTGTTTAGAACACATCAGCTTGTTTATTTTCAGCTCTTCTCTGGCTCATGTCTCAGAAATTATTTTCAGTCTTGAAAAAAAAACAAAAACCAAACACCAAACCCAATGTAAAGAACAGACCCTGAGCAACATGCCCTTCTTGAGTGTTTAAGTAAAATATTATGGAAATGAAAATACTTACTCAAGTCTTATCTGCCCAGTTTTCCCACTCTGAAGAACACCCTCCAGTTTCTGCAGACCTCTGAAATTCCTGAGCCATCTCCATTCAGCCTGCTTTTCCAAGGGGAGCTTACAAGCCCATGAAGAGGCATTCATTTGATGCTAACCCAAAGAAGGGGAAAGAAGCTAGGCACCGCTTGGTAAGAGTTAAAAATTACAGTCAGTTTGCAGATGGAAGAAATAGCTAGCCTCAGGGATGGTGGGAACTGAACAGCAACTAAGAAATATCTTAACTGTGGTTTTGTTTACCACAAAGAAGCTTTCCTTTGCCTTTTTAATTTTAAGCTTTCTCTGGAGACAGTTTGCTTAAACACTGTTAGACAGACGATCTTATTTTCAGAAAATGTCCTGGTAATACAAGAAATAAAACCTTATGGTTTAGCTTTTCCTGAAGCTCATAAAATCCTCTTCGAAGACTGTCACAGCACACACATTTTGTAAGAAGTTCTAATTGTTCTTTAAATTCCTCTAAAAATTCTTTAAATTATTCTTTAAAATACATTTCTTAGGAAAACAAAGATACAACTTCTTAACAAGTTATGAGCTCCTAATTATAACATTTTATTTTCCCTAGATTTCTACTATTCTTTTTACTACCAAAGAGAAGATTGCCAAAGATTGTCTCCACATATAAATGTACACACAGAGAATCACATCTTAAAAGGTCTCCTGATTCAGAGGACAAAAACAGATCTCAGTTTCTGCTCTTCTTTTCCCGTTCAAGATTACTATAGATTAATTCTTTAAAAAGACATACTGATTGTTACTTTTACCATTTCCTATACAAAGGTATTTGCAAGGCTGAACTGCAGTGTCATACACAAATTTCAGACTCTAATAGGGGGCTTGCAGAATAATCCATGAAGGATTCAAATATGAATGGCTGGGAGCAGGGAAAGAAAACTATTCAACTGTTTTTTATTCCTCCTTCCCAACTGAGGGTAAAACTGACCATTGTCTTCAGTGGTCCCTTTCAATTTGTATGATTCTAACTACAAATAACTGAACATAAATTTTAGTCAAATGTATTTTCATTGATTGAGCATTCTTGGGCTGCCTGCTTGCTTATCTTCTGTCACTGATAAGCCTCTACATTCCCAAAGGCAGGTATTCAATGCGCAACAAAGTTGATGGCAATCATAACATCATCCCCTAAAATTCTTTACTGAAACTCATGAGAGGATGTTTACCTGACCTAAACTTTTAAGTTTGATGCAAAACTTTTAAAATTCTTTGATGTCTTCTTTAACTTTTATCAACAGCTGTGGGAGTGAAGGAAGATTCCTTGCTTTCCTAATGTCTCCAATTGAGAAAATGAGATGATGATATGAACTTAACTTGGCCTTGTTTTCTAATGTAAAAAAAAAAAAACCAAAACCACTGTACTTCCTCATTAAATTATGATTTTCTAAATTAAAGCAATAAATTAGGAAAATACCAACCCTATCTTACAGTTCAAGTGGCATTCTCCACCAGATTCACTAAGTTTTGAAGTTTCCTGGTAACTTGAATTCCTAGAAAAATGTTATTTAGTATGCATACACCATTTTGAGAAGATGAAGACCTTCAGAAGCATCTCATGACTCAAGCCTCTTGGGCAATACCTCTAACAAGGCGTGGGGGTGATGATAACAAAAGAATTATCACCAGCCCAGAGTATGGTACTGCCAGTTGCTGAAGACTCCTGTGAGGTCCTACTTTCAACAGAATTAAGAACTATTATTATCCCTAAATGAAGGGCAGGGGAAGACATCCAAGTTGGATTAGGAACATGGAAGGAATATTGTACTGATCAAGGTAAGAGAACTAAGAAGAGATATGAGGTCTTGCCTTCTTTAGCCTAACAAAATGAAGGTGACAAAAGTTAAGTAAAATTGTTTCCCACAGTCACTCTAGACAGCTAATTAGCAAGGAGAAATAAGAGATATTTAAATTAAAAACCAACATTGCAGCAAGAACAAAATAACTGTAAATTGACTGTAAATACACTTAAGATGCAGGTTAAGAGATTATTTCTAAACCATCTGAAAGAGCAAGATTCTGAAATAGCCTTTGAAAACAAAAGCTGAGGCAAGAAACTGTAACAGTTTTCAGTCAGAGGCTGATAACACAATGAAAGGAATTGCATACTACCTTATTGCCTGCAATAACAAGGGAACAAACTCCCTTACAAGGCCCCTCTCATCCAAAGATCTCTACATTTTTAGAGTATGTTAGCATACCCTCCAATCACCTCTCAGAAAGTATATCTTTAATACCTTAAAGCCACCCTAAGCCCCACTGTTAAAACCAAGACACATATTCTAAGTCCAGTTAAAAAACTCTCAAACTATTAAATATCAAAAATGCAGTTTCTCATTTGAGCTTTACCAGCCCCATAAAGAATTACTGTATCCTATGCTTCTGATTATTAAAGGCAGCAGACAACTGCATTTATTAAAAGTTTTAATCATGCACAAGATATCTACATCAACTACAGTCACAAAGACATATCTAAAGAGCATAAAATACTTAGTCATTTATGTCATTCTGGACAAAGGCTAAAAAACAAGATATGTGGGTATAAAGATGTTTATTTTTAATATTATTATATCTTTTTGTCTTTCTTTTGCAAAGTGTATAAACAAAGTAATATCCATGAAAGTAAGTTATTTTGAAACAAAACATAAAAAACTAAGGTCAAGCAGACCTCCCCAAAAACAAAGAAAAGGAAGAAATCGGTCACTTCACATCATACAAGCAAAACAGGCTCAGAAAATCCATATGAAAGATTTTTTTTAAAGAATACATAAACTCTGCTATAACCTTTACAGATCTCTCCAGCACTCAAGCTAAGAGACATCTCTCAGGAACATAACAAATTTCTAAAAATTCCTTCTGTTTCTTCTCCATCTCTCGAAACACTGTATTTTACTATTTCATTAGCAATGAACATTTTAATTGGCATTAGCCATTTGCTTGCTACCAGAATAAACGTAATGCAAGGTGAGAAGTTAAGGAACAGCCAACAAGGCAGTGAGATGGAGGGCTCCCATTTCTATTCCTTGGAAGGCTGGAAAATGCATCACTACGAATCTCCTCATGCCCTAGTTCAAGTTTGGGGGGCACGTCTATTTAATTTTCCAGAGAAAAACTATCAGCAACTGAGTTCACAGCCCTCTTAACCCTTCAATATAATATAAGTCTGATTTTAAAACTTCAAAGGGGGTTTTCATGCTTCCAAGGAACCACTGTAAACCTTGAAACAAGACATCATCTTGTCTGTTTAATCAAGTTTGTCAACATATAAGAAGCAATAAATTTGTTAGGTTCTCCCCACTCCTTTTTTTTTTTTGCAGGTTCAGGAAGGCAAATTATTTCTAGGCTACAGTGGATCAAATAACTGAAAATAATCTTTTACGTATAAGCTACATATTTTAGCACCAGTTTCAATTCTGCAGCAGCTGAAAATGCAGATTCCTACTAGTAGGCACTATTTTTCAAGACCTATACATACATGAGAGAAGGCAATCACTCTGGAAACAATTAGTAATAGCCCTGTTTCCATGATCTTTCTTAGCAATTACAAAGAAATTAATTACAAGAACCAGTATTGGACAATTCCTTAAGTCTTGGTGATTGTCCAGTGCACTGATTCAAAATCATAACTCTGTAAAGTTTGAAGTTGTAAATTCCAGAGTCCCTAAATACTAACCTTTTCTGCCCCAAAATTAGCTTTCTGAAGTATGTGTATGGACTATCTTTTTAAGGGATTTTTCCAATGAAGGCTGAGGTTTAGAACGCAACATGAGTAAGTTTTCTGACATAATTGTTTTCTTATGTTATTCCAGCAATTGAACATTGACTTAAAATATCTTACAGGCAGAGCTGACTGGTTTAAATCATTGCTTTTGAAAGCAGGCAGATGATACGCAGCTACTTTACTCCCCAATATCCTTTTCAGCATCAAAAGAACTCTCAAATAAAGGAAGAAAATCTTATGTATATACACAATCTTTCTTTCATATTCATACACATAATATATCCCAGCTCCATTCAGGTAGTCCCCTGAGGTTTTGGCTCACTAGAAAAAGTTAAATATTTGAAACATATCCCTTTCTTGTTCATTTATTAGCACTGTTTTCAAAGAACCATTCAGAGAATGAAGCCTAAGAAAGATGCAAATTCTGCACTCCACACTCCACTAACAAAGCACCCAGTCAGTTCCCACTGAGCTCCAGTTCGTTTTGTGTCCACATGTAAGTGATTAAGAGTACATTGTCTGAAACTTAATTCCACATCTGTTCTTCTGTGGGACTTGGAAAACAGATGAATTTTTCTGACAATTGTTTGCAGAGTGAATAATGGCAAACATGTGTAATAGTATCCCAGAGTGCAAGGGGAAAACACCATGAGTTTAAGAAGCTTTTTTTTTCTGAATATTTTTGTTTCTTTTCTAAGCAAGATAAAAAAATAAGATGCTCTCAGATGGAAATCATTAATAAATGCTGAAGAAGCCAGCCACTATAACTAAAAAGGCAAAGCAAAATCCAGCTTTTCTTCCTAAAGGTCATAATTTCATGTCCCAGTAGTTTACCCACAGATCCAAAATGCATTTTATGGCCTGTCAGGTAACTTTTAAAAATTATACAGAAGAGGTAAAATCCCACAGATCTACTACACAGAAAATACATGATTTCTTCATGGGGTTCTACACTTGTCATAGAATGTTCCAGGCTATCACAGTATGCAAGTGAACATCTTTTGAACGGATCACACATTTAAGTGATAAGGATATATTTTCTTTTGATCTCTATAAAATGCTAATAAGCACAGAAAGGAAGAACAGATAACAACTCTTCACTGTATTTGCTAATGCAAGTGCTGACAGCATCAAAGCATACCAAGGAAACGTAAGGTTCAAGAAAGCACTTTTTCCACACAAGATGCAGTTATGCTGAGGAAATCTGCCACAGTTTGCTGTGGATGCCGAATTCCACATTTGCTCAAGAAATAATGGGAAAAGTTAATGAAGGAAAGATCTACTGAAATCCATTCAACACAACTGCCTCCTTTGACCCACTAAGTCCTCAAGATGCAGAGCAGTGGAGACTATGAAAGTATCAGCATACATTTGCTCTGTACTTTAGGCTACTGATATTATCAGATACTGAGTTTAAATGATCCTCTGGTTAACTATTTTATTTATGGCTTTATAACATTACCTTGGACCTTCGTTCGACCTATACAATATGACATTATCTACAGTGATTGAGAAAGAAATTCACAGGGAGAGCCAGGGTAGATGAAAGACACTTTTTAAAAAAAGAAATTTATTTTACTGAAGTCTGATGTTAAAGTAACAATTAGCCATCTATAAGGATGCATTAAAGAGCAGCCAAAATATCAGTTCAGTCACAGCAAACTGATGACTCAATCAAATAAACCAGATACTGCTGACAACTCCTACAATGTTACTGTGAACTTCCCAATATTTGGTGTTTACTTAAAACCGCGGATGCCAGAGATATGCAATTACCTCATATTATAAGAGGTGTTTTCAAACTTTTCTCCACAGTCATTAGGACTAGAAACAGAGATGACAACAGAAGCTCAACAAGCAAAAAAAAACCAAACAAAAAAACCACAATCAACAAACAACCACCCCCCCCCCAAAAAAAAAAAAAAAAATTCAAACCACTTTATTTGTAAAATAAGAAAAGTCATTATTTTCGGTTCTGTTTCCCCCCAAGCTGCCACCCACCCTGGAAACCAGGTTAAATCTGGGTAGTCCCATATGTGGCCAGTGCTGAAACACTGCACCACCCCAGATGAAACAGATGAAGATCATGAATGAGAACCAGAGGGACTTCCTAGAGTGAAAAAAAAGAAATGTGCCAAAGAAATAAATTTCAACAAACACGATGTTTACAATTTATGTAAAAAGAAACTATACAGATAGGGAAGAAAATCTGCCTTCTACAGCAAAGGACGCTGTTGGGTTCTAAAATTATTCTGCTCAGCAAAACTGCTATCTGACATTACTTAATTAGCTCTTCCATTTAAAATGCATAGAATATCCAGTTCCATAAGTCAGAAGGCAGAAAGAGGACCCACTGCATGTGATAATGAAATACTTTGAATTTCATTACATAACTTAAAGAATGTAAAAAAAAAAAAAAAGATTTATAATGTAGACCATGTGATCAGACAGTGGTTGTGGCCTCGAAGATATGTTCCTATCATATCTGAATTAAAGCCACTGAAACATTAAAAAGACAGACAACAGACAATACTTCTTGGCTAAATATTAAAATACAACAAATATCCTAATTTATACATAAAAAGTAGGCAGGTTATGCAGCCATGATTATCATACGCATCAGCAAACTGTAAACAATAATTACTTTTGAGTCTTATTGTTTCATTTAAAATGATTTTATATAAAGAATCACTGAAGGCTCCCTGCTGGTAAGGGAAGATTAGACAAGTCATTAACTCTCTGCAGAGAAAGATCAGGTGAGCAAACAAAATCCCCTCCCACCTATCCCGCACTGCTGATGCCAAGACAGCACTGAAGCCAAGCATCCATGCTGCTGAACTATGTGCCAGTCCCACGCAAGTCTGCTTAGTTCAAGTGTTGGGAAATGTCCCAAGGAAGTCTTGACTTTTCTTACTTGTGCTGTTGGCACTGGAAGAGAGGTATTTCTGATCCCTTCAGCTTGAATGCCCTCTGCAAATACCATTTTCTAAAATACTACAGCATGTGAATGCACATACATATATATTTTTTAAAAAAGCAACAACCCCATATTTATAACCAGAAGACTACAATATATACATTTTAAAGACTCCTATAGGGTTTTATTTCTGTTAGCATGACCAAAAGTCTAAATAAAATTCAAAACACGTAGGAATCCCATGAGTCTCTTCCACTTTGTCCTTCTGTAATTGGACTAAAAGTTTGTCTGGAGTCTCTCTCTCAAGGCATCTGGAGTTGACACTTCTATTATCCAGCTAAAGAAAGGTCCTCTGCTACTCCCCTGCCAACACCATGAAGAATTTAATGTATCAGCAAGGACTTAAAGCCTGAAACTCAATCCAGTATTTTCATAAAATGATTCACAGACTTGCACTGACTTTTTTGACTCAAGAGCAAAGGGTTTCTGTACAGCAGTCTGAGGCTAGATCAATCCACTCATGTTTCCAGCAGTGGAGGAGGGAGGAAGAGCACCATAACATGCAGCCACCAAATTGATTTTAACGTACCGAGACAGAAAAGAAATCCCTATTAGAGTCTCTTCATACCTTCTTAAAGTATCACATCAGCTACTTAATGTCTCTTACAAAATAAGGAAGAATGAACATCAAGCAACAGACAGCAGATTATGCAGGAACTAAAATAAAATGAGAGCCAAGAAAAAAAAAAGAGATTGTTTTTTACTTTACAGGAGGGAGAACAGTGACTTGGAACTTAATCTTACTCTCTACCAGTATCCTGGATAATGAGGGAAAAAAATTAGAGGAAGATTCGGATCAAAAGAGCATTCATGTGCAAAGCTGAATTGATCCTCCTTTTCATAACTAAAGAACAAGACAGGTACTTAGCACAGAAGGAAATCCTGTTCTACCACATACACTGAGGAATTTGTCAAACACTCAACTTTGGCACTCAAATGCTCAGCACTTCCACTTTTACTATGCCAACCAGTAAAATAAGCATCAGCAAGGATAGTTACTCTAAACTTGTCTTTTTGAGAACAGACTATTTTGTGCTTGCTACTATTCTAACTTTTAAAAATTGTGCAAAATGGCATCTTCAGTTTCTTTGAAACTCGAAATGTCCTCCATTAACACATCAGACAAACACCGAAGTATGCAAAACATTAATTATATTAATTAATTTAAAAGTCTCATCCCAGCCTTTCTGAAGCAGATCAGAAGTTTCTAGTAGATTTTCTTCCACCTATATAAATGTTCAAAGTGAGAGAAAAAGACAGCTCTCAAAGATGAAAAGAAGCAATAGAAGATTAAAAAACAAGATTAAATAGATCTATTTCTTTTACTTCTCCAGGGCTTTTTTTAGCCACTAGAAACCAGACAGAACTGCTATGCTTCTATATAGAGTCTTAAATAATATCAAGCCTTAAATAATCCTAAACATCCTTTTAATTCCCAGGGCACCCACTGTTAAGATCCTAAAATCTGTTTTCCTCTTCCAAATTGTGAATCAAGGTCAAAACCATAATTTTAGACAGAATAGATTTATAAATGTTAGTCTTTGATTCATCAGAAATGTTTGATGTAAGCAAGAAACAGGTTATGGAGAGTAACCCAGAAACACAGCAGAAAATAAATTCATCATATGACAAAACCCTTAGTTTACACATAACCATGCATTGAGGAGGGACATCAGAAACGCGACCTGCACATAACAGAAAGACAGTTTCCACTATCAGTAACAGAATTTATGTACCTTCATAAGTCATAGGCAGGACAGATTATTTCACAATTACCAAATGCCCAGCAAGGATACAAATACACTAAACAGTAAACTTTCTGCAACTTCTTCTGGTTTTATGGAAACAAAGTTCATCCAGGAAACGTCAATCCCGATTGTGCATCGGCTACAGTGTACCGGTTTCCACATAAGGCAAATCATCTAGAGGAAATGTTACTTTAAAAAATTCTGTCAACTAACAGTACCTGGCCTTTCTCTGTTTTCCTAATACTGTATATCCTTGTTAAAAATACTTCACATGCTAACAGTGGTTTTACGGACAATATACTCCTACGTACATTGATGAAAGATTCCTAATTATTAACTCAAAATCTAACTGCTCTAAAAAAAAAGACACAGAAATCAATATTAAATACTGTTAATTTCTGGGTCTATATTCCAGGGACTTATACCATTCCTCTCAGACATTAACATGAATTAATCTCTCTTATATCAGGTTACATGTTACAGTACATGTATAGTTGTCTCTAAAACATGTTCACATGTTTAAAAATACTTCTAAAAGCCCATATGTCTATAACAATGTAACAAGAGTTCTTTCTTGTTTTAATTCCTACAACCTGTAGGAATTAGCAACAGATTGCTTTTAATAAAAGACAAACAGGTTTGGATGACAGCATTTATCACTATTAAACTTCGCTCTCAAACTTTTTGCCTAAACATAATGGCTTCCTGTAGAGTCAATCAAAAGCATCTTGCTCCCGAAACAAGTATTTTTTTAATTACTGGAATCAAAGATTGGTTAACAAATTGCTACTTCATTTTCTCTTATATTATCACAGAAGAGTTAGGGCTTAAAAGGACCCCGAAGGGTCATCTGGTCCAACCCCCCTGCAAGGAGCAGGGACATCTCCAACCAGATCAGGTTGCTCAGAGCCCCGTCCAACCTGGCCTCGAAAGTTTCCAGAGATGGGAGATCCACCACCTCTTTGGGCAACCTGTTCCAGTGTTCCACCACTCTCATTGTAGAAGATTTTTTTTCCTTATCCAGTCTGAATCACCCTCCTTCTGTTTTAAAACCACTGCCTCGTCCTATCACAACAGGCCCTACTCCCCATCTTTTCTATAAGCCACCTTTAGGTATTGGAAGGCTACTGTAAGGTCTCTCCTGAGCCTCCTCTTCTCCAGGCTGAACAACCCGAACTCTCTCAGCCTGTCCTCACAGGAGAGGTGCTCACAGGTCATCTTTGTGGCCCTCCTCTGGACTCGCTGCAACTGGTCCATATCCTTCTTATGTTGGATGCCCTAGAGCTGGATGCAGTATTCCAGGCGATGTCTCGTGAGAGCGGAGTACAGGGGCAGAATCACCTCTCTCAACTTGCTTGCCACGCTTCTTTTGATGCGGCCCAGGATATGTTCGGCTTTCCGGGCTGCAAGCACACTTTGTCGGATTATGTCCAGCTTCTCATCAACCATCACTCCCAAATCCTTCTCCTCAGGGCTGCTCTCAATCCATTCTCCGCCCAGCCTGTATTTGTGCCCGGGACTGCCCTGACCCATGCGCAGGACCTTGCACTTGGCCTGGTTGAACTTCATGAGGTTGGCACGGGCCCACCTCTCCAGCCTGCCCAGGTCCCTCTGGATGGCACTCCTCCCTTCCAGCGTGTCGACTGCACCACGCAGCTTGGTGTCATCGGCGAACTTGCTCAGGGTGCACTCTATCCTACTGTCCATGTCACCAACAACAATGTTAAACAGGGCCAGTCTCAATACCCATCCATATTTTACTCCTAAAGAATATATAATGTTTCCATGATCACACTACAACCAACCTCCAAAAATATTTATATGTGGTTTTAAAAGCCTGATCAGGGAAGCTTGTTCCTGGTTATTTTTTTTTGCCTCAATCATAAGGATTATGCAGACTAACAATCAGGAACCTGTGAGACCAGGGACTCAGTTTCACACAGCCTTTAGTCACACTTGGTATTTTTTATTCACATTTTTATTGAGTATTATTAAGATGCATATCACATTCAGCTTGTTAAAATGTGTTGCCTACAATTATCAGCTAGCAAGAATAAAATTCAGAGGCAGGTGCTGCTGTTGAACAAGGAAAAGAGAAACCTTCTCCTTCTGTGTCTTCAAAATCAGAAGCTCTACAGAGCTTTTGGAAAATCTACATTTATTTAAAACCAAAGTTGAATATTAGGCTACAAAAACTAGGTTCTTAATTAAAGTATTTATGACTTTCAGCTTTATCACAGCATTGCAGTCAAAATTTTTAGTAGTGAACTTCTTTTAGGTGATATAAAGCTTTTATTTATCTAATCTTATTTACTACCTACCACTGAACAATTAAATTATTGACATTCAAGAACCCTACTACTCTGGATCTACCTCATTTGGTCAAAGACTTTATTCCAGTCTTACTGGTTGAAAGGCAAAGTTTAGAGTTTTGTTTAATGCCTGCTTACATTCAAAGAACTGAATGTCAAGACAAGAAACTGCTGAAGAGTGAGAAAAACTGAACAGGGCAATAGACACTGTTTGAAGATCAAGGTAAAGTGTATCCTCCGTAATCACATTTAACCTGAAAGCTATTCTGGATCTTCACACCTGAACAGTGATTCAACACTACATGGAGGAGGCAAAGAGCTTTTCCACAGCAACGAACTGGCTGGATACAAAGGCAAAAATGCCTTTCAGCCAGTAAAATCTAACCTGCAGTACTAAAGAGTCTGTGGCCAAAAAACTCCTCACCTCCACACCAACAGTCTGGCCACTGACAGTAATTTTTTTTTTTTTTCCTTTCAGCTTTATGAAAAACTTCAGTTTCTTTGGGAATCTTGTCTTAGCCTGCTAGGGATGCAGCTCCCATTTTTCTGCTTGTATGAAAGGACAACCTTGTTCAAAACATCTTTTAAATATTAGCTTTGGACTAATATTTTTCAATTTGTGACACAGATGATCTCAACTGGAAACATCCTAACTTATTATTTAGACAAATTATTAAAAAAACTAAAACAGGAAGGAAAAAAAACAGTGGAGGTGGGAAAAGATGCTTTAATTACTCATAAAACTAAAGAGGAGCAATGATCCTTCTCTGTAATTCCCCATTTTGCGAATGTCTGTATAAAACAAATTGAATGCTTTTGCCTAGATTATAGAACAAAAGTCCTTGTTATAAAACTCAGCATAACATGGTAATTATGCTTAATGCTTTCAGCAGAAAAACAAAACAACTTTGAGATTTGCACAGGAAAGCTGTCATGCCAACCATGAGGCCAAAATACATTTTCAGTATATCTACAAAACAAAAACAAAGTAAACAAACAAATGAAAAAGTTATAATGGCAACTTTCTACATCACATTTATGCAACAGTCAAGTACGACTTTAAAGCCACCATTAACACAAATAAGAAAGGGTAGGAACTGATATTTAAGGCTATTGCCTAAGCATAAGAAATATTAAATTCCTACTAGTGCTTTTGAATATAGTACAACACAGCTCTCTTTTCCAATAAGGCTATGAGCAGCAGGACATGAAAGATACTTCTTAAAAGAGGAGGGAAGAAAAAAACCCAACCACTTTACTCCCTTATACTTTACATTACTTACTGTATTTATAGGTTGTGTAAATTACTATCACTTAAAGCAAAGCATTAACTCCTAAGGGAAAGCCTGAAGGGCACACTTCCTTTGCTTAAGTGTTTTGGGTAAGTAATATGTTTACATTGCCCCAAACAGCTTTTAAGTTCAATAATTCGACCCCCCTTCACAAAACAAACACATTCCTGTATTCAGTCAAAAGGATATCTGTAAATTAAGAGTATTTTCCTGGTTCAACACAATGTTAATGAGATTTCAATTTGTTTCCTGTTTCAATTTTAAGGAAGGGTTTTTCTGATAAACGCATCTCTTGCCTGCAAAAGACATTAAGGAGTTATGTTTGCGAGATCCTCATCCATGTGAGTGACAGCAGTTCTATTCACAGACCTCTACACCATGAAAATCCATCTGGCTGAGATGTTCTGATGTGCATATAATTCATTTTATGGGTTATACAGTTTAACCTCACATCCAGGATTTTCATTTTTTTTTCTTCCTGAATTCACAGACACACAAACTATACTGCAGCCACCAAACCCAATCACAACTGGCCACTACAGTGATTTCAAAAGTATGCTTTGTCGTAAGGAACTAGGCTAGCAAAGTAAAACTGGTTTAAAAACAGAATAGTTGCAGTTAATGCATACTCTTTCAGGGACACCAGATTAAACTAGTGATACTAGGTCAGCTTGCAGCTATTTTCCGTCCCCCGTCCCCCAGTACAAAAACAAAACCCCAAATGTTTAAATCAATATGAGATGCACAGAGAGGTTTGCAATTGTTTGCTGTTTAAGGCCATAAAAACAGTCTCTGGAACAGATATGAGATCTCCACACTCTTCTTGAGCACTGTGAAGTAAATAATGATGTCAGGGCCAACCTCCCTTTCCCCACCACACAAAGAGGGCTGCATTCTCAGCTGTGCAGTGGCACAGCTTCGGTGGGACCAGAGAGAGTGGCCCCATGCTGGTGACCCATCAGCTCCAGCCTGTCTGTCCAGGAGAGGTGGAACAATATGAACCACCTTGCACTAAGGACAGAAATGCACCTTCACAGTCAAGGGTTCTAATGATTTGGTTACTACACGGATGGAGAGCAGAACAGCATTTTAATACTCCAGTAATTAATTTTTTCTTTCCTTTGCGAAAACAAGGGTGCAGTCATTTATCAGCAGGAAAGTGCTGCAGTCCAGACCTCCCTCCTTAGTGAGAAAAGTGTGAAACCTTCATGGGGGGGAGGTTTCTTCCCCTGAACATTCTTGCCATGGATCATTTGCCCCTCAAGGAGATGCAGCAGCTGAAACACACCTACACAGCTTCACCCAGCATATTAATATCTCTGCTCTCTGAAGCAAGGAAGAGACCTACAGACCTACATTTTAAAAACTTACTTTAAAACCAACATAAACGCATTCTATTTTCACAGCAATACTGAAGCCCACACACAGAGCTTGCTGCCTCTAGTTAGCCCCATATTTGAAGGCACCAGGGGACTGGATCAAGAAATCCATGCATAGCCAAGATGCCCTGCTTGCAAGTTACTACTTGCTTTTTGGAAGCTTTCCTTTTGCCTTGCAACCAGCCTCCTTCAGCTGTGTTTGGCCCTTCAGCTGCAACATCTCTGTTCCCTCCAACAGTTGTTCCTTCATTGCTCTCTCCCCATGCTGGCAACTCTGCCCCCATGACCCATTCCACCATGATTTTTAAAGGGCTGTACCAGTTGCTCTTATCTTTGTTCCTTTTCCTGTGGAAATTAAAATGTCTTGAAACTTTATGCCTCCAAACAGCAGCTAAGGAAACTGGTTTTATCTAGTGTGCAATTCTTCCTTAGCTCTGCCTACTGGGAGCCACTGGCTTCAGCAACTCGTTTATTCACAGAGAGATGGGCTAGCTTATACACTCCAGTCCCCTCACAGAGTCAACGTGCAGGAAGGGTACATAAAAATATCTATAAGGATATGAAGAGCTTACAAAACCATAATGAGTTTTCTAACAGAATCCTTAAATTGTACAAAGACAAATTCCCCAAACCGTTCCTATATAAGCATTACTGACCTATTTAAAATCTTTACTTAAATATAGTCAACAGCTTAATAGTTTCAAGATTACTAAAAAAAAAAAAAAAAAAAAAAAAAAAAAAAAAAAAAAGGAGGGAGGATACTTCTTGCTCTTTTTACTTTCATAGTGTAGTTTTAACCCCTGTTCAAATGGATGTTCAGAAAACAAAGGCTTTGGCTAATGCACATATTTTCTAGAGTATTATTTTTAGCTTGCTTAACACTGAAGGAATTCACTACAAGCTGTCCACGGCATGGAACAACGTTCCCACCAGTCTCTCTGTTACAAATTAATGAAAAGCTGGCTGCTCATTCTCTGCCTAAAGGCATCTACCATGCATCATAAACTTCAGTCACGGGCGCTGAGGACCAGATCAGGGTACAACCTCACCCAAACAGTGCAAAGGAAGCTCTCTACTTCACATTCATTGCAGCAAGATGACCTCTTGAGCCTTCTACACAATTAATTGTCATATCCTCTCCTCTTCTCTCATTACCAGACTCCTGCAAAAGTGTCATCTGTTCAGAAAAAAATGGAAAAGTTATCTGATCCTCTTTAAAGCACAGTATGCAGGACAAACACATGTATTTTTAACAGCTACAGTGCACCACAGAAATATAATGTTGAGTTTGAAGGAAAGAATCAAGTATTTGCATCAAAAAGACTCAGTGGTGATCTCTGCATTAAAAGCCCTGCTCTAAACAAAACCTATAAAGCATTTTAGCTGTGTACTTTGGAACAATGCCTAGAAACAAGGCTAGAAAGAAGCCCCCACCCAAACCACTGCTCTTTGATTGGTATTTATCAGCAGCAAAGCAAATATAAAATTATAATATGAAATCACTTGGTTATGAAAGAAAAAAAAAACTAGTCAAAAGCTATAACAAAAATGTATATTCTAAGTAAATTTTTTTAAACTGCTAAACATTGGTTTAATTCAACTGCTCTTGCTTTTGTCAGTGGGAACAACTTTATGCTAGTACTGTCTACTATAGAACAATTTAATTTTGAAACACTAAAAACACTTCAAAACAGTTTTAATACTACACTAAATTTGATCTATTGAGCTTATAAACCTTGCCAGTCAGAATTCTCTGTTTCTAAAGAAAAGAGACATTTTACAATTTAAAACAGAGAAGAGCCAAGGGATTGTAATAATCTAACTTAATCATAGTGTGAGTTCTCAGATAATAGTACAAGTGATTTATTTTAAAAAACATGTTTTAAGTCGTCATTTATGATTACTGGGCTAGAAAGCATTAGCCTACCTGCCAAAGCCTGTGGTTTGCTTTTGATTTCTGTAACTCAGGACAACATTGATAAACACGCAGAGGAAAGACCTATAAAACATTTTCCCTTAATTTTGAGTTTGGTAGTTCACAACAGGCCATATATTGGCCCCACCTTTTCCCTGCCAACCTGGTCTTTATTCTGATCTCCAGCAGTCTTTCCTTTCCCCCCTTCCAGTTCTTCTAGGTATGCAGCTCCAACTAACACATAGTAGATGATTACATGGTGTAGCACAAACTTGCAGATGCTAGGGCAGACTTGCAAACTGCATATACACAGTATCCTCCACGCAACCTATTGAACAGTAAGGACAGAGGACTCATCCATCCAATCCTTCTTACCACTCAGGCTCCTAATATAATATACGAAGAAATCACACAGAACAAAGAGATATTTCATTGACTTTCAGAGGAGTGAAGTATGAATTATTTTAATTAAAATTTATAGTGTTTGTCTGCTAACGGAAAACTTACATCTGAAATAAATCCTTATACGGTAAAGAATTCTCAGCTATGGAAAACTAATTAAAGCAAGTAGTTCCACGAGCTCTGCTACTAATGAAGCTTATATTTGTCAGATTTGTGCTTCACAGTTGATCAAGACTTCTGACATGATGTTTTACAGTCCCTCCTCCAACTGGTCACCTATTTTTAAAAAATAGCAGTACCCTGTTACCTTTGAGAAGTCTGTCTTTCTATCGATGGCTGAAATCAACTGACAGACTGAACAAAAAAATTACACAGAGAAAGAAGCACCTACAGATCCCAGCCCAGAAACCTAACAGATAGGAGAAGACAACACCTTGTAACACAGCTGCACTAAAGCCACTTGCTGGCAGGAAGGGCTACATGCTATGCACGCTCCTTAGCCTCTCCTACCACAGAATGATGCTGTTTCCTCCTAATATAGCAGTGAAGAACTGAACAGGACTCAGAAATTTTCTTAGCAGGCCATACGGGCCACATCCCGCCAGCCTCCCCGCTGAACTTCCTGCCACCACACAGCACCTCATGCTCAACACGCTGGCTTTTCGCGGCACTGCAATGCCCAGCCCTTCCCACTGCTCACTGCTCCCTAATCCTCTGCACTGCGTAGTGCCACGGTATGTCCCAAACCTGTCACAATTCTATACCCCTACTGTCTGTTCCACTACTGTGTCCCAAATATACCCTTAGGCCTTTGTACAAGGCCATAAAGGTGCAGAATAGCCAAAGGGGGGATAACAGAGCATTTGATTAACCACAGACAGGCACATATGGTTGGCTGATGGGCAAAGAGAGAGGCACAACTGGACTGCCAGGGCACTTGGAAAAAATCCACTTACAGGCTCAACAGATTGGGTCACAGTTCAGATCGAATTCACAATGAGGTAAATGGATTATTTTCTCTGGAACCAAACCCAAGTGTTTTTATTTTAAATTCTAAAGTAATTTAATTCCTATTTAACTTCAATTTTATATAACATCTTGTTTTTCAGCCTTGCCAGCTGTTCATCAACATGTTTCTCAAAGTAAGATGCTATAATAAGATTGCCTTCATTATTCTCAAATTTTTATTCAAAAATAAAAGGAGAAACCATAAAAATAGAGCTATTATAAGTGCTTTTAGCAACAAAAATGCCCATGGAAATAACTTTCATCAAATAACAGTAGCCACCATTAATGACTATGTAGAGCATACAAAGGGAGGAACTTCAGTAATATACTACTTGTGGAAGTTATCATAATTTTCAGAACTACAATTTGGTTCCTCCTTATTTTACACGTCACCTAACCTATAATATATAAACACAGGCATTAATTGGTCTTCACAGAACCTTGGTTAATTAAAGAAATCTTAACTCAGTTTTACTGGTAGCAAAGTGAAAAAAGAAATTCGGTGCCTTGGCCACAAAGCGGATGGCAGTGCTTTCACAGTGTTGTGAAACCGACTCTTCTGTTGGAGCACTGTCAAACCTTACAAGACTAAAGCAACTGGAAGTCTTCAGCAAAGAAGAAAAATCACCAAGGAGAACAGTATACACACTGGCAGAACAACAGATGTGTGGAAAAGTCAACAAGGAACCACTTCTCACAAAAAAAAAAAATCATGTGCAGCTCACTAAATGGCTTATCTGTAACAACTGAAAAAAATGCTTTTTCTTCACAATGTATACTCCAGTTATGGAATCATTGCAGCAAGACATTGGACACACATAAAGCACAAATGAACTCAAAAAAGAACTCAGTTCTTGAATGACAGACCCACTGCTGGTTATTTAAAACACAAATGCTTGGGTGCAACCTTTAGCTAAGGAGGTCCCTAAACCACTAATTAAGGGACCTAACCATGGGAAAGAATCACTATATATAGTTCATGCATTTCTTGCATTTTTCTCCGCAAGCATAAAGCTTTACTAGCTGCCTTTGGAAGGAGTATGGACCCTTG
The DNA here is from genome assembly GCA_009806455.1 of Tetrax tetrax. Taxonomy (NCBI): domain Eukaryota; kingdom Metazoa; phylum Chordata; class Aves; order Otidiformes; family Otididae; genus Tetrax; species Tetrax tetrax. The sequence continues at coordinate 145,741 of WHYT01015375.1, forward strand.
GCCTGACCAGAACATGGCTATTTTCTTCTCATGAAATACTGGAAAACATGCCAAATACCAGATGAAGGCAGACAAACCAATAGGCACCCAATGTACGCAGAAGTTAGACTCTTACTCCCCTCCCAGTTCACCAACAGCATTAATCACTATTTCTGCAAACAGCATGATATAATGTAAGACGTAACAGATTTGGACAGTCATGTATAATTATTGTGACAAACAAAAATTACAAATGAGAAAAATTATTTTACCCCTCTCATATGTGCAACTTCATTGGCTACTGGGAAACAAGCCATGACCCACAGCCAGCTCTCAAACAGGAAAACAAATTAGGTACAATAAAAGCCAAGACTGTATTCTACAAAGAGGTTAAATATTGGTCCACTTTTAGACAGCTTTTCTAATTCAGTGGAAATCAAGACTGGACAGGTGGACTGTATCTTCGTATTACATAGATCCTGCCCAGTATAAGAGCGAGAAGTCATTTAAGCCAAGATTTCTGCTCCCTTCATGTCTTAAATATTACCTTTTTTTTTTGTTAACTATTAAATTTCCATCAAGATCTACAGTCCCTTCAGATTTATCTGTAAGTCTGCAAACTGGCCAATCAAATCCAGCTACACAGGAATGGAGTGGTTTGGGGGGTGTTTTGGGAGTTGGTTTGTTTGTTTGTTTGTTTCAATGTTATGGTATTTATTGCGTAAGGGCTAACGGAAGAAGAATTAGGTACAAAGGAAGTTTTCACAACTTTTTCCAAAAATTAGGGTGATATTAAATCTGATATCCTTTCTATGGAAAAAACAACAACCTAACCAAGATTTAATTTGTCGTCACCTGACTGTCATGAAATAGGATTTGGTTCTTTGGTACAGACTTTGCTGCCAAAACTCTATTTGCTCAATAGCCATCAGGAACGACAATAGTACTTCAGCTTAGAAAACTAGCATGACTCAGATGCCTGTAACAACTGAGATTGCCTGATGCCCAGTTAGGTGACATATGAGAACCTGTTCCTTCAAATAAACCAAAACAAAATCAAGAGGACAATAGTTTTGGCACAACTACTTTACTTATTAAGAAGAAAATCAAGGGGAAACAAACCTTACAGATCGGTCTACATGGCTGAGAATGCCTCTGTCTTCTTTAGACAGAGTTAACTCTACTCCCCTGATTACTAATACCTTCCTGTTGGTTCTCATTACAAGCATGTCCACTGAAGAAAAAATATGCCACCTTACTGCACTCTGGCATAAGATTTTCCACATGAATTTTCATTCCTGTGGAGCTACACCTTGTTTCAAGAGCCAGTTATTTTCCCTTAACTCAGGTTTTTCCTATACTAGTAAAACTACAGGAGGAGCTAGAAGAGACTTTGAAAGATCATCTTACCTAATTCCTACTGTGAGATACAAGAAAGTATGGTTAGATCCTCCATGGGACTTTGTGTCTAACCTGTTTCTGGAAATGTCTAATCTCAAAAGCTATTCCACAACAACTTTAATCGTCTATTTCAGTGCCCAACTATGCACACAAACAAGTTAGTGAGAATATGTATAGAGCTTAATCACATAACTGATGTAAGGTATTAGGCAGCTGCCACAGAAGCTTGCACATCTAGGACAGTTCTTATTTTTCTATTATTCATCCCAAGTCATACTACTATTTTTCTGTCCTCCTCTAATGGAAGACAGTATCTTCTATAAAGCTTTTCACTTCTCATGAGATGTCTCTCCCACAACCTTTGCTTTTTTTCCTATGAGATGAAACAAAGCCACTGCCTTCAAAATGTTTTTGTAGGTCATACTATCAAAGCACTTCATTACAGCTGCTGTATACAGTCTTCTACCTGAGACCTCTTCAGTGGTAAGCAGAGAATAGTAGCTACACCCCCTTACAAGTGAGACTCCTTGTTTATACATCTCAGATTATATTTGTCCTTCAATGAGAAACACCAGGGTTTTTTTTTTGTTGGCTAGAATACTTTGGCTTTTTATTTCTCTTTCAACACTTCTGTAAAACATAGCAAGTTGTGCTCACTATTTCTCCAAATTGTCCAAACAACTGCATTTCAACCAAGTTTTTCCTACATGGGAACTCCTTTAAATTTTCCAGGGGAGGCATAGGACCCTGTGTAGTGAATTTAGGTGTCCTGATAGTAGACCTGCTTTTGTTAGTTACCTTTCATGACTCCTTACAAGCAAGGAGTAGATTCACAGGATCTCCAGACCACAGCTTGAAGGTCATTTACTATTACCACTCTAAACTCATCTTGAATTTCATGCTAATGCAACATTCCAGCTTGCTGCTGTCCACAAATACATTCTCTGTATTCTATTAGCCAAGTGCCTCATAATAATACAGAATAAAACCAAACAGAAGATACAATGGACCTATCTGAAATGCCCTCTCAGTTGTCAGCAAGCCATTAATGATACTTGGACATCTTTTCTCAACCACTTGTGTGTTCACTTTACAATGATTTCATGTGGAGTTCCCCAGCTATTTTCTATGAATGATGTGTGTGATAGTGTGAAGAGTATCATGTACAGTCACTGAAATAAGTAACAGTCAAGATGCCTCATCCATCTACTGCTCATCTTTTATCTACTAGGCTAGCTATACTGCCAAGGAAGGAAATTAAAATTGTCTGACACAGTTTGATCTTGATAAATCAATACTGGTTGCTTATCAATTTTATTACCCTAGAGATGCTTATAAAGCAACTGCTTAATAACGTGTTAAAAAAAAAAAAAAAAGTGTGGGAATTAAGGCTTCATTGACCAGCTTATAATTCCTTTGCTCTTTCAGGTTTTACTGACTGTCTTACAAGTCCCTTCATTTTCCCCAGCACATTTAAAAAGACAGACAGACAAAAAAACCAGACAGACAGAAGGAGTAGGGAGCGTAGTTTCACATTTGCCTTTCCCCAGTCCTCTAAAGAATTGCCTCCTGTCCTCCCAAAGACTCACTGAAGAGTCAGACTAAAGAAGCCCTGACAAAGAGGAAGATAATTTTGACTTTTCAGTTTAGCAATCTCCCAGTTCTTACCTGAGAACAGTAAGCTATTAAAATCAGTGAAAGAGCAAGATAAGTTAATCACACAGGAGCTCAAATAGTATGCTGAGGTCTCCAGACAGGACAGAAAGGAAAATGATGAGAAGTAGACTTTACTAAGGGGTGACTCCTAACCATGTAGATGAAAAAATTTCACTAGTTTGCTGCCTGAGGGAATATCAGCAGTTCAAATGTTTTTTAAAAATATAATGAAGACAGTAGGAAAAACATAGCCTAAGCTACTAACCTTATTGCTTACCTTCAAAAGCTTGTTGAGGGACAACAAAACAGACTGGTTCAACAGATCTTTAACAACACACTTCTGAACAACTTAGCAAACCCCTTTCGCCAGATTTGGTAAGTGAGGGCCTGCTTGGGCAATGCCTTCTGCTGCACTGCTGGGAAACTGCAGGAAGTCGTTGTCTCCATCATTCCAGTGTAAGGCACTCGTTATATACCAGGAGGCTATTGTGGTAATGGAAGTCCCTTGTTAACTCTCCATTGCAGTCAGCACTCTTTCCTGCCAAGTCTTCCCAAAATATGAGTGCCTAAACAGGCCCGTAGTTAAGAAATTCTCCATAAGACTAGGAGGCAGCTCACCTGTCAGGAACAGGAGATACATTTTGACAGCCTGTCGGGATACAGAATGCAGCAGGAATAGCAAGAACGTAATCTTTTTTGCTACCTGACCTTATGTAAATGGAAACGTCAAGTTACCTAGAAGGTAGGCTGAACACTGGATTCAGCACATGAAGATGTTACTCCCCTAATATGTGTTGTTACACACTAATCAGTTAAAGTAGCCTGCCAGTACTGCCAGGAACAACCCTATCATATGTGCACTAATTTAAATGTTGGTCACAGTAACCTATTTAGCCTTCAAGGCACAACAAAAGGCTATTCTTGTTCTCTCTCTTTTTTTTTTCTTAATAGAAGAAAAAATAAAGAGAAGTAAGTTTTTGAACAGAAATAAAACCAAGAGCAAGAGACATCAAAAACTATTTTCCCGGTTTACTCAACACACGTAATTACTGGCATTTATGCACTCTGGTTCCATTCTCCATCAATGCTAGCTGCCACTACAGATGCTGAGTTGGATTAACAAATGCATTGAGGCTTCAAACCTATCTGCTGCCCAGCAAGCTTAATAGTAGAGTCACTCCCTTCACTAGTACCCAATCATCAGTAAAATATCCATACTTATTCTTTTAGCTTCATCAGTTGAGGCCTGCAATATTATCTGTGTAGGGTTACTGCACAATTTCAGTTTGCTGTGTTCAGTGCATACATGGGACTTAAGCAAGTACAAGGCCTCACATCTTCTGTATGCTAGCAAGACAGTGATGTATCTTATCAGACAGTAGAGCGTTACAGCACTTAATAGACATCAAAAACCCAGTCAGAAGAACTGAATACTAGCATACAAAAGAGAACCATAGTAACAAACATCGATTAAAGAGGACTGGATCAGCACATTTCTTATCCCTTACTTCTCACAAGTGTTGATGTTTCATTAATTAAATTCAGAATTTGAAATGTTATTTGCCAGCAGTACCTATTTATACCTTATCATTCAACAAAGACTTGGCTGAAATAAACCATGCCTTTACTATGACATCTGAAGAGTCATTCAGAAACACAGCTTAATTTAGGTAGGCAGGCATCCTTCCATTGGGATTTGGATCAAAATTTTACTGAACAGGATCAAGGTTATAATACCTATAGTGGACTTCAAATACACCACACAGAACTGAACAAATCCTTTTTTATTTGTAAGGTCTGTACTAACAGAAAGAAAACACTTTTCACAGAACATGGCGGTTGAAGGAATTAGATTGGACAGTCTGTTACTACTTCAAGAAAAAGAGAGACGTACTGACTGGCTGACTCTGACTGATCCTTTGGGAGTGATGTGCTTCCACTGATAACTTCGCTGTGTCTCCAGGTTTGTCCACGTAACAGATACATGTCACACTGCTTCGTTCAGTTCCTTTGACTAACAGATACATGTCACACTGCTTCATCCAGTCCCTTCAACTATTCTGTACAGAACTAAAGGTAACATAGGAATGAGCTGTAACACACCTGTCTAAAGCACAGCATGAGGAAAGGCAAGCCAAATATTTAACTAAATTAATAGCTGTCTTTCCAGTAATTTAAAAATACGCACCTACTATTCACATGACAACAAAACATCCCCGGAAAGAAAAATGCTGCCTTGATCCACAGCCTCATTCCATGTTTCCCCTTTCTATAATATGTAGCTCTTCATTATATATTTGTTTGTACAAGACTTAAATAAACACTTTGTTTAAATAGATCCTTCAGTCTAGAAGGATGGTTTATAGCTCCCAGTTTAAACAATTACAGTGGTGCATACTTGACTAACAGATTGCCTTAGCAGACCTTAACAATTCACAAACTTATGGAGGAAACACCATAGAAGGAAAAACGCCAGTTTTGGAACTAAACAATGACAAACTGAAAAGTAAGCATGGGCATCTAGTTTTACTTCATAACAGTGATACCAATGAAGGCAGTAGTACTCTTCCTATAGATGTTCCAAAACCAGTGCTAATTCCTTCTCCTTTTTTAATGCTAGGATCATTTAGTTCAAGACCAAAATGCATCTACCTGAGCTGAAGAGATGAACGTTTTTAATAAGATTCTGCCAGACAAACTCTGTTTTCAAATACATAAAATATATTTATTACCCCAATTAACATACATTTACACTACATATGACATAAAGCAAAGTCCTGTCAATAGAAAACTAATTAACATGTTTCTAATGACACATTAATTCATGTAATTAGAAAATAAAACATGTATTTCTGAATAATGCATCTTCCTCTCCCAACCTATCGATAAATTCAATCTCCTCCATCATTGTTTTTTTCAGGATCTCAAATTTTAGTATTGGTTGTCTGAGTACTGTAGAATAGCACCATAACTTGTTTCATCTAAGGCAAAGGAAACTATATACGTACATATGCAGTGGACATATTATATCCTTATAAAAATAAACCTGAAGCTGATAGCTCCCCTTCAGAAAAACAACTATCTGTCTTCTTCAAAAAGAAGAAAGGAATATACTTTTGATGATTTCACAACACAGCCTGGCACCATATGTTTCATTTGTGTTGGTTTTCTTTTTTGTTTTTGTTTTTCTTCCCTCTTGAAGGCCTAGAGCAAGCTCTATTATGCATGGATTTGAAAAGCTCAAGTCAGCCAAAAGTCGCAGATCTCTCAGAACAGACATGTCCATCTGTCATTTCACAGCAGGAGAACAATAGCAGCTTCAATATAGACACAACAAGCTCACACAGTCCTTACACAGACAGACAGAAAATCTGCCTAGCTGATAGCTAGCTGTCTTTGAAACTCCAGACAGATGTTCCTGTGTAACACCAGGATCAATTGCTGCTTTCTTGTTTCTGTACTTTCAAATTCCTAATTTGTTCATAGCAAAATACAGTCAGTTTACTGCTTGTAACCTCTACAGAGCTTTGGGAAAATCAGATTTCAGCAGGAACAGAACTCAAGACATAGAAGCACAGAGTACATTATTCTTTAATCTACAATTTTTTCTACTCTTGGGGTCTATTTTAGAAGTAGGTGATTTATAAAGCTTCACAAAGACTCTGCTTGTATTCGTATAATGATTTTCTAGAGCTATGGTCAGCAGCCTCCAATGATGTTCTCCATAAATCTGTTTAACAGACAGCATATTGCATTGCTTTTCTACTGTTGAAAAATCACCTTTGATATTTTGAATGATTTATTTCATATCTGTAGATCTTGAAAACAAATTTCTAGACAGAAGATGAATTATTTGTAAACCACTCTAATTTAATCTTTGAGTGGCTAAGCAGAAAAACTAGCAAAGCATTGGTTGCAGTTCAAGTAAAAGAAAGTGTTACTGATAATACTCAACCTATTTACATGTCTAGAAATAATCTCACCAGGCCATCTGCAAGACTTTTGTTTCAGTAGTATATGGGTTGGATTTTTTTTCCCTGACAATCAATCTCATTGGTTTGGATTACAGCAAATTTGCAACAGTGGCTGCTTCACAGGTCCCACATTTTCCAGAAGTAAACAAATGGCTCCTTTTAAACAATAGGATAGTGCTGGTGTCCTGTGCCCTCCTGTAAAGTCTGCCTCGATGAGAATAAGCTTCTAAACCAAGTTTGACTGCTAGCAACTGAGGGCACACTGAAAACATACACGTTGGAGTACCTTCAGAAGTCAATGTTGGGATTTAAAACTAAGCAAATCCCAAATTAAGCCAAAAGAATCTCAAACATGATGTAACTACAAGATGAAGGCTGACATGTTACCCCGTAAAAACCTCACCAGTTTTTGTTCAAGAATGCTATCATCTGCATTTCCTCTTTTCAAGGCCCACAAAGACAGAGAATGGTGATGGTCCAGGAAAGGAAAGCTTGGGAAGGAGCTTGGGAAGCTTGGGAAGGAGCAAGAATAAAATGCTCAAAAGATGAAGACAGAATGGAAGTATATGCATACTACTGATCAAAAGTACGCTTTATACAACTTTTGAATTCCAAGGTTTTGCTTCAAAAACTTATCTGTGCCGCTCAAATATTTCTGGAAATTTTCCAGGCACTGGATTAAAGTTCTGCTTACCAAAATCACTCCCCTTTTTGAAACTATAAAGCAAACTCATTTTCTGTTGGCATCCCACAAAGATGTAGTTCAGTCCCCCCTAACCAGTAAAGGCAATTAATCATGCATCAACACTATAGTCCTTTAAAGTTTTCTGGGTAGGAACAGTATATAAAACTCAAATAACTAATATCTCAAATCGCAAGACAGAGTATGTCAGAACAGGGAGAAAAAAAAAGGCAAGGAAAACTCTTTTAGAGGGGCTTTGTTTTAGTTTGGTTTTCGATGGCAGGGGTTGTTTGCTTTCTCATCTGTGTTGAAGCCTGGGTAGCCTGAAGCCACAGATAGCACAGATTGAGCAGGAGTAAGAGCGCAGCTGGAAAAGTCTAAGGGTAACAGCAAATCAAATTCCTCACTGTTAAGCAATGGAATAAGAGTTAAACCTGCCACAAAGGAAAATTTAAAAATTTTAAATACTTGCTTTTCATTTGTATCCAAATCTGTTAATATGGTTGGTCACTTTCCTTGTATACCACTGCTTTTTGTAAAGCTGTATCATACTACACACACCCTGTATTTTCCAGTAAGAGGTGCTTTCCTGAATAGCAGATTTTTTTAAGCATACTTCAACTAGTTTCTCACTCTGCAAAACAGGTTATGTTTCCTAGTAACACATTTAAACTCTAAAAGGCCAGTTTCCACTTTTTAGCAAGATTAACTAAGCTGACTTAGGTGACACAACCTTATCTTTTAAAGAAAATAAGGATTCGGGTAAACATTGCAGTTTTCCTTTTTTCCTTACATCAAGGTTCGCAGATCCGTTACAATGGGACCTGTGCCTCCAGGAAGCAGAACAGAGAAAAAAAAATGTCTTCTGGTGTGGACATAAAGGACACTGTAAATGAGCATCCCCCTCCTTCATCTGCTCCTTTCCCCTCTGCTTTTCTCCCTCTCCTGTGCTCCCTCAGAAATTAACACATACTGGTAACATCTGCAGTAAATAAGGACCAAGACTGAAAAAGAAAAGCACACAATATTGAACTAGCAGCTGACAGACAACTAGATCCTTAATCAAGTTGTACAGCTGTTCAGGGAAGAAAGTTCCTAAAGGGCCCTGTATTAAAATGAAGGAGGAACAGTTTTCAAATTAATACAAGAGAGTGAATGGCCATGACAGTCACAAGGAATGGTTTCATGATTTAGAAACATTTATTTTTCCTAGGAAAGTTCTCAAATTCAAATATAATCTCCCAGAGGAGATGCAGTAGATCTCAACATACAGCAAGACATTTTAATACAGTGTTAGGAGAAATGAAGTCACAATCTATAAACTGCAGGGCTGGAATAAAATTGGTACCATAAGGAACTATTTAATACCGGTATTCTTGCAAAGAATACTTTTCTTGCATGTGTTAATATCATCAGTAAAATATCATCATACTTTTGCCCAAAACTCTCATAAAAAGTCATTAAGATTATCCTTCACATGTTTAACATGGTATTTAACTGCTAGATTTTACATAAACCAGTATAACACTTGTTGACGTCTTTCTGGAGCCTAGCTCAGCAATGTACCACATCATCCAAACACTCCTTTTAAATTCACAAGAACACAGATGGAAGCCTGCTATTCACCAGGAAACTCCCTCTGCCAAGGTGTATTTGCAAAGCCTCCATGTTTTGTTAAATAAACCAAAGAACAATGAGTTATAAAGCCAGAAATGTAAAAAACAGTGTCAGGCCCACTCAGTCATATCTTCTGTTTCATTCCAGGTGACCACTGAAATGATGAGTAAAATTTATAAAAAATCGTATTCAAATACAGCCTTAAAAAACAAACAAAAAAAAAGGCAAAAAAACCCCACCAGTTCGCACTGTATCTCACATACTGACTGGCAGAATGGGATTATCATTATCAGTTTCCAGATGCAGAGACTGATCACAAACTCACTGGCAGGACTCATGATACGCTACATACATCCACCCGGCTGCGAGAGCCGCTCTGCCCACCAGCATTGTCACAAAAGCACAAGACCGTCTTTCTTTGTGTAAACACAAGAAGTGTGTGGACCGTTCAGAAAGTAATGGGAAACTTTGATCCCCTGGCACAGGGGAATCGCTCTGCAGGTCAGGAATAACTGCAGCTTTCATAACAAGTATTGACATACTCACCAGCATACCCCTGCTATTTGCGTAGGTGGGAGCAGTGTGACAATTCAGCGAGCGGCAGGTAAATGGAGGAGACCCTCAAACACCTTTCACCTGAACCAAATCAGGAAGATCCCTTCAAACAGAAGTTGCTCTCTACTGCCAATAGATGCAGAAGTGGACAATCCCCACAGCAGATGACATGGAAGGGAGACATTCACAGTCACCAGATAAGTAATTCAACCACTGTGTATGTCTCTGCAAGACAGCAAATATTTCGATAGGTCTCAGAAGGAGCTAGGCTTTGCTTCTGTGATATCACTTACTCCTCAGTGATGACAACTGCATCTTCTGTTAACATTTTCTAGGGCATAGTCTTGTACCTGGAAACTCTCATCTTGGCGCAGCCAGTGCCACGTCTCCCAGTCACTCCTCAATCCAGAGTACTACGTACAGGGGCCACAGCACCACGGCTCTCCTTGTTGCATAAAGCACTACTTCGATTTCCAGGAACAGACTAGCTTATTTTCCTCTTTCCAAAACTAACATTACTGCTACTGTAATCCTGGAAAAAGAGATACCCAGGGGAGAGTCAAACGGTAATGACAGAAGTTGTGAAAACAAAATGGCTTCCTTCCATCTGCGAAACATAACCGCTGGGGAGGGTAAACGGGGAATGCTTTGAAGAGGAATCTTCGCATTAAGAATTTATTTAGATGTGCCAGACAGACAGTGTCCTGCTGTGCTTGTCCCCAATTATCTGGAAGTAGAAATAAGATGGGGAACAGACTGCAAAGCTTTGATCTGAAGTGGAGCAAGGCTGGTTTCATGATATCAGTCATGTCACGGCCTTTACAGGCAGCCAAGGATGAGATCTGTTCCGAAAACTCTCATACATCTTATAGTCTCCTGTATCCCCTGACTTCCTTTGATCAAAATGAGTAGCCCCTTTGCACCCAAAAGGAAAGCATCTGGGAAGAGAAAGAGGCCTGCTTGTAATCCAAAGCTGCGGTTTCAGGAGCAGCTGAACCACTTTGATGGTGTCATGCCACCCAAAGATGAAGATGACAGAGCCTTGCCCCCTCCTGCCCTCCCTTCCCACTGCCTTGTGCCTGGCCACTCAAGTCTCATCTCCGTCCCTCCCTTACGCCAGCATCTGACAAGCCCTCCTAACAAGACACGACATTTAAAAGCCTGTATATTTTTTCTCTTAAGCTAGTTTGGGAGAGGGGAAGAGCAGGGCTGGTCAGCAGCAGAGCCAGGGTATGGCCTCCCTCATGTCTGGAGGGATCTAGACACTGAGCCACTCTCAAGACTGTCTTGTCTCTTCAGGTACCATTGGAAAGCGTTGCTTCACCTATAGGATTCTAAAACATCTCTAATTTAACCCATCTGTAATATTTTTTTTCTTGTATATCTTGACAGGAGTCAGGCCCACACATTAATTTTTTCTGATGACTCCAGACATTTCTGCTTTCTATTAAGACTGCAGTAGTAAAAAAAAAAAACAACTCTGCCTTGGTAGTTGCTCATGCTAAGGCTTTCTGCAGTCATGGCAGAAGATAAACAGAAACTCTTTCAGATTTTGGAGAGATCTACCTAAAATGTTACTAGCTTGCTTATTAGTTTTAACTGATTGAAGGGTACAACAGTTTAACATAAACAAAACCATTTTATTTTTGAGTAACACAAACACGGTTAAGTTTGTAGCATGCTATTTCATTAAAATAAAACATCTGTAAATTAAGTAACAAGGGCGTGCTAGCATTATGTGTCCTAAATATTTTAACACAGATATATTCACAGTATTTTATGCAGTAAACAACAAATGGACATCATTTACAAATGTGTGCATAAAATTAACCCGTTTCAGGGAAAAATGGACATTTCACAGTTCAGTTAGAAAATATGATGCTTCCATGGAATATCAGACCTAGTGCCTGCCACTTTGTTTGTTTAAAGTATATCATAATAACTGCTAAATACTTACTGACCTAACTTTTTTAGGATACTTAATGTTACAACAAAACATAAACCCGCATCTTTCACTTCCACTATGCAAGCATCCAGGATCTCCTAGAAATACCATATGTATTTCATATAATGGTGTAGAATTACAAGCTTAATTAAAGAACAGGAATTTAAATGGCCTACACTTATCCATTAGTTAAACTAATTTATGTGACCATATCTGAACACATCTAATCACTCAAAGTATGCCACAAGTGATAAAGCACTTCTGTTCTGAGATTTTTAATTCTAGAGAGACAACACTTACAAAATCTGCCCATTTACCACTCTTTTAAACATCAGCTGAGCTCTTCAATGGCCAAATGACCAAAAAAAAAAGAAAGAAAAAAAAATATTTGCCTCATATCATTTGGATACTCCTACTTAAGGAGAGGGCCAAAGTGATGTCAGGGTAAACTTGATACTCAGGCTTCACTACTGCAAGGGTGGATACTGTCTGAAGCTAAATTCTCTCCTGATAAGAAACATCAAGAGCTGGCCATTAATGGCAAACAGACCTTTATCCTTGTGATAACAAAGAAAATTGTGACATGGAGGAACCTCCTGTCCCAATCTAGATAAAGAAATCTTTTTTTTTCAGATAAGATTTCATTTGCATCCTTCTGTGCTAGCAAGAAAATTGGCAAGTTTGTCTCTTAAGAGGGTGGAGATTTTTTTTTTAAAAAAACCCGAACTCAACTACACCCTTTTATAAAGAATTTCCAAGCTTTCAAGAACAACACCTAGTTATCACAAATATACCGCAAGTTGGTAATATAAATACAACAGTTCTTGTAACATGAGATAAAGACACAAAAAGATTCCTGTACTTCTGGGACTAACAGAAATGTATGAAGTCACACTGCACAGAAAAACTGGCATATTAACAAAAACAGTGTAAGCGGGATAACAGCATTCAGTCCAGCAACGCACATGCCGTGAGCGAACCACTGGACACAATTCATCAAGAAGCACCTCAGTGGCACTCTGCTGACTACATCAAGCTTCCTGAAACCTGCCTGCATTGGACCCTGTTGAAAACGGTGGGATGGTTTTGTTCACTGAGTCAGAAGGCATTCTTCAGTTATGTTCCTTTGAGATGATCAATATCCCAAGGAAAAAACAACACTCAGGAAAAGGCCATTCTGTATGTAGAAGCTTTTCCTTTTCCTTTTCCTGATCAGATGCCAAATTAACTCGATCCTCTTCCTTCTAGCTCTCCTCTCCATGTCAAACTCCTATTACAGGTGTGGCAGGGAAAATCTGATGGGGCCCATAGTTTTAATTAATCCTCAGGTGGCCAGTATACTACTTATACACTAAATACAGTGAAACTCAGTTCACAGTAAATGCAGGATAAATCAAAACCAGTCCCCAAGATATCCCACATATTAAACCCATCCACAAAAAGAATGGTTTTAAATCAAATTAATTCACTTGCAATACATATGTGTTTCTGTGGCTATGCATCTGTCATCTGCATCTCTAACAAGCAAAGCTCCATGGACCTTTAGTTAACTGCATCAGTAACTTAAAGCATTTTCAACACTTGTGAAAAAGAAACAAGAAGAAAAGCAAAAACAAACAAAAAACCAAAAATCTCCACTTCTCTGGCAAAAACATGAAATAAAATTAAATCCCATTGTATTTCAGAAAAAGTTCCCTTAAACTCAAGGATTCAGTCAATAATTCATTAGCCCCTTACATGAAGTGTAGCCTATAAATGATCAAGCTCTAACAACCTCCACACCACTCCAAAGGCTCAGATAAAATCTATTGCTTCTTAATTGGCAAAATATTTAACCAGTCTGAATAACCACTTAAAGAGAAGTTAACCCCTTGATTCCATGTGTTTAAACATTAACATTTTCAGTCTGTAGAAAGTATAAGCCAGTTAGCCTTAAAAAACTATTTTCAGCCCATTTCCTTTGATGTGGAAATACATATGATAGCCACTAGCAAATGGCAACATTTACACATGAAGTAACTTTTTTTAAAGGTTTACTTTAATTCTAACTAGGAACCTGGTGCTCTGAATGCTATTTCTGATTCTTTATGATCCAAGAAACTGATTTAAACCAATTTTCTCAGTTAAAGTCTTTACAATATTACCTAACCAAAAAAAAACCAAAACAAATATCTGCAAAATTTACCTGGTGAAACATTGTCCAGTTGCTGGACAAATCTAATTTTCTCAACTAGCAGAGAGCAGAGTCTTTTCTTATAGGAGAGGATTACCAACTTTAGAAAACAAAATCCTTTTTTTTTTTTTTTAAAAAAATCAATTACTGACAGTCTCTTTAGAAAAACTAACATATATTAGGATGGCTCCAAACAAACATTCTTAAGCAAGCACCAAAAGCAAAAGATACACTACAGAACAGATGAATTTTACGTTTAATCCTGGCATGTTTAGGAAAACCATGGTTAATTCCCTTTGATCTATGATAAAAAGCAGCCAGGGACAGCAGGCAGTACATCTTCCACTGATTTTTACTGATAGTCCTTGTTTTTCAGCTCCTTGGAAATAATCAAGCCTTGAATATGAGGAATGTCTCACAGTGATAAAACAAAGACACATCACATCACGTACTTACAAAACATACTAGCAAATACCACGTAATTCCCTTTTTGTGGTGAAACAGTGAGTGAAATTTTCAAACAGAGCTGGTAATTTGGTGTGTAAAGTTAACATCAAGTTGCTTATGCTGGCATCTAAAATTAGAATTGGGAGGAAATTAGTTTCTGAAATACAAGTGTAACGAGACCACAGGGCAGCCTACCCACCCACCTCATGGCACTAACAGCTCAGGAGTCGGCAGCTGCGTTGAGCTGGAGTTTCTTTCAGTGGTGCTGAGACATGGGTGCTCTCCACACGCAGAACTGCACCAGAAGCCTTCATCACCAGTTGCAGACAACAACAAAAAATTCTGATCAAATAATGAGATCCGTGTGATGATTTACACTCCACAGATCCTTCAAACATTTTATATTGTTCATATATTTAAGTCGTCACCTAAAACCAGTCATGCTCCTAAGCACAGGGACCAGAAACGACAACTCTCCACTCCTGTTGCAGGCACCACTCCCAACTGCAGGCACCAGCTAAAAAGACAAACAAAATCAGGTTCCCTCAGCCATCTCCTTCCTCTTGCTCTCTTACTCTTAACATGAGTTTATCAGCTTCAACAAGAGGGGAAGATCCTCCAACTCCCTTGAACAATTCTGTATCCAGGTGGTGAGGACACACCACGTGGAGGTGGTGACCACACATGGGTCCCCAAGCCTGCAGAGAAATGTGAATACAAATCATCCATTTACAGTGCAAGCACCTCACCTAGCAGGCAAAGTGAGGTGGTGGCACTACTTCTTGAACCAATATGCTGTAGGTCTACAGGGCATGGCACAGATTTTTTAACTACATGTCCTCAGGAGAGGATTCCATGTTGGTAGAGATGATCAGCACACACTAGCCAGGTACCTGAGTTCCAAAGGTAAGCATGAGATAGCAACACTTTCCATGGGCTAATTCTGCAAGCCTCATCATTCACTTGCAGATCTCCGGTTCTATCTACTGACTCCAGAAACACTGCAGGCTCAGAGCTCAGGTAACATGAATCAGGTGCTGAATTTTTCAGGTCTGCATGGCATTTGTACACAGAGTTGCTCTGAAATTGTACCCAGCATTTTTATGACTTAATATTCTAGTATATGAAGTTCTGTAAGAATTTTAAAGCAAGCCATTCAGAAAACAAATTTATGGAAGAAAAATGAGTCAAGGAAGAGAAAGGTTCAGTTTCCTTTTATATGCAGGACTCATTTTAATTATCATCCTGCAGGAAGATCAGTTAATTGCTAGAAATCACTGATTATTCACTCCTTTTCTTATTAGGTAGAAGTCATTGTACACTCAGACCGAAAAATCATAACATGAACTAAAACAGACCTTGCTTGATATTTCTAGCATTTTTACTTTATTTTGTATTTTTACTCTATTTCGAAAGTATTGTTTTTGCAAAATAATGGTAAGTCTCCACTGCTCAGGCATGTTTTTCATTTGCTTTTTTAGCATCTGAAATCAGTTACATCAGCTAATAAAGCATTGTACTATCTGTTTTTTAAGCTAAGTATCTGCATATGTCTCTAGAAGTTTATATTTAAATCAATATATCACGAAGGCTGTACTTCACAGCATAACTCAGTATGCAGGATTTTCTCCAAAGCACTACATCAAGTCAAGGTTTGTTTTTATTTTACTATGCCATAAGGAATCTCAAACAAAGATAATTTGGCAGGGAAGGGCAAAAAATAAAAGAATTTTAATTGCTTTTTTGGGTTGGGTGGGTTTGTTTGGTTTGGTTTTTGGTTGTAGTGGGTTGGGTTTTTTCATGAAACAGCAGAAGTCATGCTGGAAAGGAAAGACTTAAAAATCAAACAGAGCCTTGATGACATGGCAAGTGCTAAGCTAATGAGATCATGCCAAAACCAGCAACTGTAATAGATATACAATGGAATGACAATGACAAAAGCTCCAAAAAAGGTATCTTTCCTTCTGGCCTGAAGGAGTTGTGTATTCTAGCTGGGAAGAGTCCTTTTTAAAAAGAAATCATACACATATGTTGGTGTTTCAGCCTGCAAATAAGACATGGCAGGTATAAATAAAGCAGTCCCCCAGCTGCCACAATTTATTATTGAAGAGTAATATATCTAGAGAAATGACTCTGATTTACAGGCATTCTCAATTACATTCAGGTCTTCAAGAATGTATCATTTCATACAAGAGAAGCCTCCAAAAAAGCATTCAACCTTGGGAGGAGGAAAAACTTGAGGCCACAGGTTGCTGCCAAGGTAAGCACTAGTGGGGTCTATCTGGCCAGGTAAATGTGGCAATACTGCACTGATGTATAGGTGACTGCGCTGCAGGGTAGAAAGCACACCCAAAGATGCACTGGTTATCCTGACTGACATGAAAGCAGTGCTACAGCTCAGCCAATTTCAATAACTACTAACTTTTTTTTTTTTTTTTGGTACAGAATTTTTCTTGAGTTCTCAAAGTGCAACACCTTAAGGGACTTCAGTGTTCACGAGTACTGTATGGCACACAGATTATCTCAGAATCCGATATATGAAAGCCGATATATGGTTTTGTCAGATGGTCTCTATGCAAATACATATGGCTAGAAATACAGCTAATCTTCTGACCAGCAAGTGAAACAGATTCATTCCATACGGAACTAGAAAGGAAGGACTGCTATGTAACTCAAGCCATATGACTTCCCTGAAATAATTCAGTGTTGAATTACAGTTTATTTTTCAGGGGGAAAAAAGTGTAATCTGGATTCTAGAATTGCCTATAACGTTCTTACTGACCTCCTAAACCAAATAAATACACTACAGGGCATAGTTTTCAGTCCCCTACAGATTTTTCTATCTCTTCTCCAGTCACAGTCAACATTATCTTTGATTCATGGACATTACCTGGGTATTCCAATAGCAGTTCTAGCAGTGCCAAATACACGATATAACCTCTACTCCAAGGTAGAGGTAGACCTCATTTTTAGTGCCCAGGAGTTGCACTAGTCCTTTTTGGGCATACTGCTACGTTGAGAACTCATGTTGAGCTGATTATCTGCTGCGACCGCCTATTTAGAATTGCCACATTTCACAGAGGACATGCCCGTGGGAACTATTCATGTTTCCTATCACAATGACTTTGACTTCAGAATTGCCCTTAACCAGACTTGGCTTACCAACCTATCCACATCACTGTCTCTTTCTGTTATTTGTCATTCCAGTAATTGCTGTATGTCATTGGCAAGGGAAAGCAAAGATTTTTCCATCACTGGTGACTTTGAAATTCACACGGAGTGCTCTTTTTATGTGGCAGCTCAAACAAGAATTAATTCAGAAGTGTTCTAATGCCCCCAGTGCCCAGGAAGTCAGGCTGCCTGACCACACGGGTCCACTCAGGTCTTGCAAGCTCTAGTTTTGTGACTCTTCAGAGGCTGGCATGGGTAATGTGACTTTTGTTTTACGTCATCAATAAAAAACTCAATGAAGAGCCAGCAGCTTATCTGCAAACCCAGCTAAACAATGACAACTCTGTATTAACAGTTACATTAGGCACCTGTCATTTAGCCAAGACAAAGCCGATCCTTTGATTTTGCTTTGCTCTACTTTGTGAACAAAAATGGGTGTTGAGTGGTTAAATACTTGACCTAAGCTTATTACATCTTTATCCATCAACTGAACTTCATGTAAAAACAATATCAAATTAATTTTACCAGATAAATTTTTCACAAACCCATACCAGTCAGTCTTAGTTTTACACATTTCTTCCAGCACCTATTAATTCAATCTTATCATAGACAGTACAATGTCCAACCCTAAAGCCTGGTTTTTCCAGTATTTCCAGCCAGCCCAACCAGCATCTTTTCCCTGGAGGAGAAAGAGTGCAGTTTTCAGGTACCATCCACTGCTTGAGGACCAAAATATTGCTGCCTGCCACAACCTGATGCAGAGGGTCAAGCTGAAGCTGCTGGCAATGGGACTCAGTGATCATTTCTGGTGTACCACTGCCCACCACTATCAATCTGCTCTGACCTCCTCAGGCAGCAACAGCAATTCAACTGTTCAGGGCTGTTCAGGGCACAGTCCACCCACCCATCTGTACACAGAGCTGACTTGCTAAGCTCTCTTCCTGAGCAGCCCACAATAAAACCCAGATCCAGCCCATAAGTCTGTGTTGTATAACATTAAGTCATCATACGTAATCTAATAAACTAGAGACAAAACACTTATGTCATAGTCTAGTCTCTGAAACTTCTCCAGAAGCACAAAACAAACAAACAAACAAAGAAACAACAACAACAAAAAAAAAACCTCAACCAACCAAACAAAAAACATTGCAGGGAGAGATGGCGAGAAGGAGGATGTAAACAGCATTAACAGAGCAGAGAACTCACTGCTTAGCTTTTTCAAATTTTCTGGATGCACTTTCTTTGTCCCTGGTGATTTTAAAGGATGCTGTTTAATTACTGGCATTACTGGACTGGAATACTTTTTGTTATAAACCTGTGAAAAGAGCTACAGTGTCTCTTCCAAATACTGAACAACACTATCTAATAAAATCCTTGCTGGTTTTGCACTCTCATTTAGGTAGCATTCCTTTTGAGTAATGCACCCAGTGTAATGCAGCAGTTGGATTTGCTACTCGTAGAACAAACTCAACAGTCCTGAACACAGTGGTCAGGACAATCATATCCATGGGGTAGAGTCTCAGCTTCTTTTAAACAAGATTTTTAGCTGGCTCTTCTTCAGCGTCCAAAGATTTAAATTACCTGTGAGGTGAAACAGGAGGAAACTACGTTCTGAGAACACTGATTATTATCTATTAATCTAATAAATTAAAACACAAAGGATTAGTGTAAAAAACAAACTTATTTTTGTATATTTGGAATCTAATACAGATATACTGTGTGTCCTAGAAATGAACAGATATTTACAGTTTAATGGCCAGCACTGGGAAGCATCTTGTGTTGCACGTCATGGTGGGCAGAGATACTCTGCAAATCTCTTAAAACTAGAAATCTACTGCACAGCTGCATTTAACAGCTGGAGACCAGTCTTTGAGTCCTCTGGCAATTCTGTGCTCCCACGTAATTCACAAAGAAAGTGCCTACGTGTTCCTCCAGAATTTTATGACAACTGAAAATGGGCACGGGGCTGTTGCTGCTGAAAAAGGGCTTTAAAAGTGACTACATCAACTATGCTGGACTGGGGTTTTAAATTAAATTTCCAGCTTACATTTTGCATTTCTGCACATGCAGAACTGATTTCTTCTCATCTATGTGATCCTAAGTATATATATCATGTGTAATCTTGATGGGTGAAACCATACATTTCAATTCATTTCCTCTTACCCTGCATAACACCTCTATAAACTTAAGTCAGATCTCTGCTAGCACTGCAACACTATTGCTGCCAAATGGGTAGTCTGTCTTTCAACATTTTTCTTAAAAGTAATTTTCTTTCATTTTAGATCACAGATTCATATAAACTTAAAACACACATACATAGCTAACGGCTGTCTATAGCTATACCTAGTTATTAAAACTTCCAGCATCAGTTTATGTTATAATTGATGCTGATATTTTCCCATAAAGCTATTAAGCGGAGTTTTATGAAAAAATGGAAGATTATATCTCTTAACTACCAGTCAGCTTCTAAGACAATTTTAAAAAGGCCCCAAATTCTCATCAAGATGAACTCAACACTGTGTAGTGGTTTTAAAAAGAGCAGCTCCAGACGATCAGTAGTCACTCGTGAAGATAAAAAGAAGTAGATACAGTGCTCACAGCATTATTTAACATACTCTGGTTCCTTTTTTTTTTTTTTGTTTTTAGACACCCAAATGCAAACTGTTCCCCGTCACTCCAACAAGCAGAGTTCTCCTCAAAGTACCTGAAAGTACATAACGGACAATTTGTGGTGTAACTGTTACTAGGCTTACTATGTTTTAAGAATAGGAATTCATGTCTTCAATGCTATACTAAATAATTAAATGAATAAAATAATAGATGGAATTAGGATTCTGTAAGTGACTGAAAGTTTATTTTCCAAACCAGTTTTACAGAGAAAAATTCCTATTCACCAAGTACTCAGAAAGGTTGATGTTGGCTAGGTCAGTATGATCAATTCCAGCCTCTTGTGAGCAAAATCATATGTTTCCTTAAGTTGTGGCTAAGGGCTTCCTTCATAACCCCCTAAAGCTGAAAGGCAGGGCATCTCTGCAAAAATGGTTTAAAGCAACAGAAAGGATGAGCGCTAGCTTTTCCCTTAGCGATTCTGAGACTAAAAGCTGACAAAACATATGCAAGAAGACTCGCAGCTTCAGTATGGAAGCATCCATTAAATGCCTGGGAGGCTTCTGTGCCCTGTGTATTTTGGCACCACGTGACGACGCTCCTGTACTGGACACCCTCTCCAAAGCTGTTGGTGTGCAATCTCAGAACTTTCTTCTGTCAAAGTCAAACCAATCATAAAAAAAACGGTAATAAGACTGTAATTTATGCACAAGAAGTACTAGTATAAGCATGAAAATTTCTTGCTCACCCATCCAGTTCCTAAAGGCAAATTTGTATTTCAGGATGGAAAAAGAATAAAATGTCAAGAGTTCTCCATCAGGTACGGGAAACTAATGAGATCTGGATGTGACCAGCTAACAGAAAGTTGCACAAAATGGGACCACACACCCAGAGTACATGAATGTACACCACACACATGAAGAGCACATGCAAAATACATTAGTGGACACGGCACATAGGTCAGTGTGAGCTTCCTTGATAACAAGGATGGATGTCTTAAGTAAATAACATCTCTCCTTTCATTATTATCTCCACTCACTTCTTTCTCAAATACTCACCATAAGCTTTATTAATTGACTAACGGAATAATAAATACAGGCTCTGAGGAACTAGTAGGGGCAGGAGATAAAATAATTCAAGGTACTAAAGTGAATATGCACACTTTTGAAGAAAGTATCTTTATTTCAGCTGAAATAAGACAGACAGGCTCTCTTTAACAGGTGCATTTTCAATACAAAAATCAATACTTGAAATTTGATCTAGAACTGGCAGTACCCAGCCAAGATGGCTCAAATTTCTGCTACCTTGTTCCTGTCAAACTAAAGGAAACTCCGATTTCAAATCTAATTTTGCATCTTCATCTGTTTACAGGAGGAAAACAAAGATACCGTTGGAGCCTGTTTTAGAATAAAACCAAATCAAGTGTTTTACAAATTTACGGAAATTGTTTTAAATGCTCATGTTTAAAAAATGTCCCTAGCTATAAATGACAGAGCAATTGATACTGTACATGTTTTACTAATCACACAACAATATCCCTCTGTTATGTTTCAGAACACTGAGATTTCTTAGAAACAGTTTTATTTCAATAACAGCCATGCCAGAATACAGACAGTTGAGGATTTGGTTGCTTCATTAAAAGTCAACCGATTCAAACCATTCATACATTTTAAAAGCCTCCTAAGTAAACAATGTGATGAAAAAATAACTGTAGCAAGGGATAAGCTAACTTTGCCTTTTAGGAACTAATTTTGTCCATTTTTTGTTAATGTTCATGTTTTCAAAATATCAACTATAAATGCACAAGCTAAAAACAAAAGCAGACAGAATCACAGAAAGCTGTCTAAAATTGTGAAGTATGCAAGTGCCTCATGACTTCAAAATTTGCATTTACCATAGATAATTAATCTAATAAATCACACTTCCTGGCAGTGCGCCACATCCAACCTCTTCAGGAAACACCAGAAGAATGTATGACTACAACGTGGTTGGTCCCTGAATTATCTGGAAAGTACACTGTAAGCCATACTTAGTAATTCATAAAAGGTGATTTAGATATGAGGTTTTAGAAAGCGAATGGAAATAGCTCAGCTGTTCCTCCTGTTTAAAAAAATCTGTATCAACACTTCTCCATTTTTTAAAGCAGAGGTCGCATTTGCTTGTTTTGTTCAATATAGTTCATTGCCTGCTGGTTACTTTTAAAGTTTCCAGTTAAAGGTCTTATAAACCACCTCGTCACATCATCACATATGTCCCCCCATCACACTGGAAACTTGTCTACTAGATGTACCATCCCCATCCAAAATCTACAAATACTGAGTATATGTCCATGCTTTTAAGATTACAATGACTTGAAATGAGCTTGATCCAAGAAAAAGGAATTGCACGGCTATGTCTGGTAGACATTCAACTAAATGGAGCATCCACCCTTTCGGTTACTGCAAGACATACAGCTTCTCAAATATTCAGTCATAAATAACTATATGTATACACTCATACAATCAAAATGTATAAACCCTCATTTACATAACAGGTATGGCATAATCTCTGGCTTCATGATCAGCACATGTCCTCCTGTCACACGGCCACGCATCCACAGTGGACAAATACCCAGTCCTGCTGCCTGGTGGGACTGTGGAGTCCTCGCGAAGAATGGAGATGAGGGCAGGATAGAGTTTGCAGTTCATCTAGCTCAGTGCCCTCTCTCTGCTTATGACTGATGGACCACAAGAGAGAGATGAGATGAGAATGACGATTACAGAAAACAAAAAAAAGAATTCATAAAACGGGAAAAATCATGGAAAACATGCCAGTTTAAATGCGTGAAACGGAAATGTTTTGCAGCAATGTAGACTGAAAGGGTTAACTACAAACCTACACATCTAAGTATTGTGGTAACCCTCCAGGTTCTGTATATTAAGGTCAATATCCAACAAATATTCCCATCACAACTTCTAAGAGAAGTTAAAGAACTAGTGAACTAATGCACTAATGAAGCTAAAACAACACAAAATTTAAAGAACATCACAAGCTGTTCTTAGAAATGAGATAGGGAACAGACAGTCTGCTCAGTCTAGGTCAGTGCAAGACTGCTCATTACAGCACTGCTTTCTGAACAAAGCATCATATTTAATTTTATCATATCTCACTAACACAATTATTGGTATTTGACAGGAAACAGTTCCAGAGAAAACTATTTCAATACACAAAGTAACACTGACACACAGCCTACATTTTCCTAATTTCATCCTATTATCACTTTGCTTCTTTGACCTCATTTCACCACTGTTTAACAAAGCCTTAAAAGTAGTCTTGTTTTCCTGATAAATCAGCCCACTAACCCTTTGATCCTTTTGACATCTCCTTCTTAATTCCTTTGATTCTGTCAATGTCTTTTTATAACAGGTGCCTTAAACCTGCTTGCGAGTCAAACAAATGTAAATGTACTCCATGACAGAGAGGCGTGTTATAAAACACTCTTTCTTTCCCCCCTTTCTTGGTCCACTGAATACTTCTGCAGACAACTGGAATTGATCTTTTTTCATTACTATCTCAAACTCAGATCTTATGTATTTTCCCATTCTTTAAATATTAACAGTTTTTATGTTTCTCAGATCCATTTGCTTTTTCATTTAAACTGCACAGTTGCAGAGTATTAAATAACATTTTTCAAGATAAAATTCAATATAGTGGTTTTCCTGATGGTATTTAATTCAGAAGGCTTGATACTGAAAAAGAGATGATACTATGATGTCTGTCTCTGCTGGTATTTTCTTAACAGATTCCTGTCCTGAGAAATTTTGGATTAGTTCTGCACAAGAGTGGACTGTGAGTTCTAAAAAATTATATATGAAATAATATAACTTATGGTCAAATATTTTTTTCAGATGCCCAATCAAATAAAATTAAGACTCTGTATGTGTATGTAAGACTCAAAATACATCTGAAAAGTTAACTATGTAACAAGCAATCATATTATTATAAATATTAAATATCACTAAAACTGCAACACACAGCCACTTGCTTTTGTACTATTTTCCAGACAGTGCATGTGTTTAAAAATTCAACTGTTCACATATTTAAATAACTATCTACCTTGTACTGGAACAAACCAATGCGTAGGTGGTGAGTCTTCCAGCTGAGCTGTGCAAAAAAAATTGGTACACAGACAAATAAGGGAAAGGGAGCCAAAATAACTTTCCTCTAAAGGCAGAAACTCATTTAAGCATATGAAAAAAAAACCATCATCATTAGAAAAACTAGTTTATCTTCTGTTTCTGAAAGGATATAATAAATAACAGACACAACTACAGTGTGGGCCACGTCCAGGAAATCTGTGAGGTCTCTCGGACCACACACTCCCTCCAGAAAGTCACACGCAGTAACGATGAAGCAACTAACCCGCTTAGGGCAATGCTCAGATCACTCTCATACAGATGGAAAGGAGAGATATTCACCAAATGGTTTATCAGCGCCTCAAGAATGACTACCATTGCCAGACTGAACATCGGCTACCACAGTGGCATTTGAGGAGGTAGGAATAGCTAGAGGCTTCTGCAGAGGCTTGCACTCCCAAAAAATTCCAATGCGACAGGAGAAACAAATTCATTTTTAGTCTTCTGCTGACTGCTTCCTTTATTTTTTTAAACTTCAAGATACAAAAGCTTTCAGGACTGCAGAGCTCTCTGAGGCAGAGTCAGCGATGACAGAAGTGGGTATGGATTGACTTGTGCTAGCCTACAAGTAAAAAACATCCAGACCTCCACGCAAAAGGAAAAACCAACTACTTCCTGGTCATGTTAAATTACAGGAGAAGGAACATTAAATCTTTCATTCAGTGTTTGCTTCTTGTCCCATTGGCTGACAGGGAAAGAATATCTGCCCTTTTTAAAAATCCTCTATCTTCAAAAGAGATCAAATAGGAGCCATTAAAAAACTTGGCTCTCAGTAGAGCCATAATCCAGGGGGAGGGACCAGCTACTGAATCATATATTCCACTGTGAATGCATGCAAACTTCATAGAAAAAAAGGGAAAAAAAAAAAAAAAGAAAAAAAGATGAAGTTTCTGCTGCATAGACAGGTTTAGGCTGACTATAGCCATACATAGTAATTTTCTCCTTTAAATCCTTATCTCAAATGATGACACACTCACAAATAACAAAAAAGAAACCACCCTAAAATAAAGCATGCATGGAAAAATTAAGATTCAAAGCTTAAAACATGGATCAGCCTCTACGCATGAAGGACAATGCTGAGTAGCAATTTTCATTCCTCTCTGGGTTCATAAAGACTATTATTACATTAATGGAGTAACAGCACACACATGTTAAAACAAAATAAACAATTAATTTAAACTAGTTAAATCCAGAGCTACTATGACATATAGCTCATCCAGGATCAAATAATTTAGAGTTATATGCAAAAACAGAATGGTAGTGTACAGCAAAGAGAAAGTTACCAGTTGCAAACAGCAGACAGGAATGGTAGGTGGACATATTTACTATTTTTTAAACTGGGCACTAGTTTCACTGCAAGATCAGCAGAAAGCCTATTTCTATCATCTGGTAATGAGATAAACACAGATTAAGAGGTATGCTGTTTGCTTCTCACAAGCGAAATCAAGATGTCCACGCTGACCCAAAGACAACTGAGCACTCCCTGCCCTCAGCAAGGAAGATCACAGAAGGCTGTTGGGGAGAAAGGAGAGAGCTGTGGCTTTTGCCAGGACAACCCCAGATTTCAGAGTTCATTCGCTGAGCTCTTGTGTCTACCCTTGCAGTGTCACTTAGACCTTCTGTCTGCTCCTCTCTTCACAAGGACAATATTCTGCACACAGGACTCTTCTAGATGTTTGTGAATACAAAGACAAAGCTTATTTGCTACTATTTCATATGATGTGTTTAGCTATTCTTATCAATTACAGTTCCTTTAGGAAAAACAAACACTTGACCATACCTGCCTCCTCTCTGAATAAGGCAATACATAATGATGTTTTGAGCTTCTGAGGCTTTGCAGGAAACCATGGGAAACGAATGTTGAAAACAAAACACTGCTTTCTAAAAAAGAAACAGGAAACAAGCTTTATATTTTTCAGAACTTGAGTGAACAGTGGCCCATAATGGTGTAAGTCAGCCCACAAAAAGTAAGTATAAAATAATTTTGTTTCTCCCTACATTGCAAACTGCTTCACCATGCTACTTAATGGGACTGTAATTGCCCCTTCTTCATTTATCAGACCAACATCTTCCTTAAATGGGCTGTAATGTCTGAGAATTTTAGCGATAATGCAGATTATATTATGTGTGCTTGCAAAGATGACTACACATAAACTGATCCCCTCAGCTAATGAATGATGCCTCAATCCAGAAAGATAGACACAGGTCTGATGCAGTGGATTTTCATTAACCAGTGCTTATAAATAACCTTTCACATTATTAGATACAGAAAAACGCAAGCAAGTAATGACAGCATTGATTTTGATCAGCCTTCGTCTTTGTTCAGTGTTTCCAGCAGACAAAAGCACATAGGAAAGAGACACATTTGTTTTCCAAATTATCTGTCTTGCTTGATGCAAATCTGAACTTTTCACCCTCACTGGAAAAAAAACAAAACAAAACAAAACAAAAAACCTGTACTCAATAAAATAATATATTCTACTCAGTCACAAGAGCAAGCATGAATGGGAAGTGAAGCAATAAACATCAGTCCCTGCAAATGCAGACTGTCCCTTGGCAGAGAACTCTACGACCATAGATAAAGATTCGGAATGAAAAACTTCAAATGGAAGATTTGTTAATTGGTTATTAAATTATTTTTTATGACAACGTTAGAACTTCTTGTGTATTTGAGACAATTTCTAACATCTTTAGGAATCGTATAACATAGAATGAAGAATAAAGTGGTGTCTGACAACCTCAACAGACCTGTCTTGCTGTTGTTATTACTATTACCATGCTCAAAATTTTAACCATGATTATTGCAGGAGGAAAGGATGGTAGGAAAGACTTCTTCAGATTATCATTTAATTAATGATTTCCCTGCCATAATCTAATCTCCAAAAAGAGCATTTAACAGTTTTCTCCTAAAAAGTATTGTCTAGTTACATAAAAACTTAGAAGAAGAATCACTATCATAGGTACTAGGTCTGAGGTCAGTGACCAATTGATTGATTGATTGATAGCTAGATTTAAGGCCATTTTTGTCCTCCTTTTTCAATATAACTCCATAGCAAAAGGCTACATGGAAAAAAAAAAAAAAAACCACACCTCAAAATATTCTCTTTGGACTGTTTTCACAGATTGTATCTCAAGTGTGAGCCCCTCAGATGTATCCTCTGATTTTCTGGCAAAGAAGCTTCAGCTAAAAGGAGAGGGTTAGATATCTAAACATTAGCTTCATGTTACCTGACATACTTCTCAGTGTAATCAGTTAATGACATGGACGAACCTTCCCCTGTCCATACAGGAAAGGTGGTTTTAATCCAACAGAAGAGCTGGACTTTCCTCCAAACAGAAAACTTACCTCCCTTTACCAATTTCAAAATACCCATCTGTGATGCTGTTGACTGTGACTAATTGCATTTGGCACAGCTTTAATAAATCTTCAGAGAAGAGAATGGTACTTGCTACATGCAAATACATCAATCAGTTTCAAGTATTTGCAGGTATCAGATGATGATATTCGAACATGAGAATTAGGTTTTCCTACAGTTTATTCTTAAGGTAGTCAAAGAACTCTGCTGTAGTAACATTGATTAACATTCACCCAGTGCGCAGAGATCAAAGTAGCTACTATACACAAACATCCCAACAATAACAAAACAACACTCACAGTTATTTACAACAAACTTCAATAGCCACACCTACACAAACGCAAATGTTGCCTTTCCTTCTCAACCTCCAAAGCCACATACTTCAATAAAGTCTCCTTCTGTACATGAAGTAAACTGTATGGAGTTTCAATATAGTCAGCCTACTTAAGCAGCAGATGTGGGAGGGAACAGGCTATGAAGGCTCAGGAAGGAACTTCCTAATACCTGCATGATCCTTGCCTCTTTAACCCAGCCTCCACCGCAGCAGCAGAGGATAACCTCGGAACTCAGCCATTGGTAACACGGAATGGTCTAATACCTGGTACAAAAGAACCCCTCTAGAGCTGTATAATTGCTCCACAGGATTTCGACCTTCAGGCAAAGTTACTTTCCCCCATGCCCCAGACCACAGAGAAAAGGAGGATAAAAATGTTTATTTGGTATTAAAAGAATAGAGGACACATTCAGGCGGTAAGACATGAAGAAGCCTGCAGATAGAGTTTGGTGTGAAAGGCATCGTTAATTTAACCTCCATAGCCACTTTGGAAAACCCAACAAAAGTGTGTTAAATATACTAATACAGGACAGAAAAGTAAAGGATGCATGTGCAACACATGGCTGTGTCTTCATTAATGCCAGATTACCATCTGGTACACTACCATCTGGTATGATCACCACGCAATGCAAATTTACCCCCCAGGAGGTGCAGACACAATCACGTTTCTGTCAAGTTTGCCAGAGCGCAAAATGCTGCACTCGTACTGACTTCACACCAGCTGAAGAAGGACGAACAATACCTGGTCTGGCACTGTCAGAGCTGCAGAGATAACAATATCTGACAGAGCAGAAAACCTACTAGTGCAAGGTTAACATTAAAATTTGAGCTGACGAAATATGTTTATGCAAGATGTTTGCATCGTGTGGTTATGCGTTTTTGATCTGCTGGCCAGTGCCCTAAAGACGTACCGTTGAATAAACACTCTAAATCAATTCAGTAAGTCACTCTCTGTAGAATAACAAGTTACACAGCAACCCCCTTCTTCTATACTTCTCTCTGTTCCAATCGGAGATCTAAGAGCTTTCAGTCAGTCTTTTCTCTAACTCTGCAGGGAATCTCACATATTTTGTGTTCATGTCAGCAGTTAAAATCTATCTAAAGTAGAATGGAGAAGGGAAGAGAAACTAAAAACTTCCATATTAAAAACAATTTCACACACACGTAGGAGAAAATAAATCAGAAAAAGCAAGTTAGGATTACAGACATAGCTGCTCAGATTCCCTAAATGAGACAATATGTATTATCTCATCTGGCAGTTTAGCATGACTGAAATGAAACATAATTTGTAGTTGACGCCAACTGGCAGGAGGCAGACAAATGTTCATGGTAATTTTTGTGTTTTGTTAAAAATGTACTTCTGTCTTAAATTATAAGGAAAATGAATAGGAGGCTTTTAGTCTACAAAGTACAAGATTTGCAGATGCTACTCTGAGCTGCTAACTCACAGAAAAATGTGCCTTGAGTTTTTACAATTTACAAAGACAAATCTCAAATTATGCCAGGTCAAATCTTCTACTCAGTACCCCTGTTTCAAAGAGCAGCCAAAAGCAGATGTCTGGGGAAGAGGATAAGAATAGTGTAAGCATTTAGTCATACTTTCCCCAAATACTCTCCAGCCTCCAATAATTTGCAGCTGAGGGACTTTCAAAGCCAGAGGTCATGCTTATATATTTAATAATCCCCCACAGACTTTTTCTTCCATTCATTTTGTCCAGTCTCCCTTTGAATCAGTATAAATTTTCAGTATCCACAACATCCTGCAGAGTTACACAACATAATGATATGTGCATGAAACAAAAGTTCTCTTTTTGCTGTTCCGAACCCAACACCTGCTAGTTTCATTTCCATGCTCATTAGTTCTTGTACTGGGAGGGACAATGAGCAATTGATCCCTATCACCCTCACCATGTTGTTCATGTTTTTATAAAACTATCATCACATCCCCAGTTGTCTCTCCTCCCCACCAACTTAACTGTTCTTGTATGGAAGATGTTACTCATCTTTGATTATCCTTGCGGTACTTCTCTGGGTCTTTTCCAGCTCTCCTGGATCTTTTTTGAGATGATGGTCCAGAAACGCATACAACACTCAAGATGTGGGTACACCATTGACACAAATCGTGGATTTGTGCTCTATTCCTTTAAGAAAGAATTATAAAACCCCAGATTTCTAACACTCAGTTTGTTTTTTTCTGACTGTGAAATACTTATGGAAGCATTTAATACAAATCTAGAGTCTTTCTTCCATCCAGGAGATAACAGTCAGCTCAGAGCCCATCACTTCACAA
The DNA here is from genome assembly GCA_009806455.1 of Tetrax tetrax. Lineage (NCBI taxonomy): Eukaryota > Metazoa > Chordata > Aves > Otidiformes > Otididae > Tetrax > Tetrax tetrax. Next base: position 176,103 of record WHYT01015375.1, read on the forward strand.
GCAAAGGCAGGTCTGCTCTCCCTGCCCCCTGATACTTCATCAGTTTTTCTTCAACACTGAGTTGCATATACTGTTTTAGTGCCTAGTTACTTTGTCTTGTAAAGTATTTCTGCAGGTTTTTACCACCCTGAACAATACAGCAGCACGTGCAAACTCTGTAATCCTTTCTTCTGAATCATGCATGAAGAAACGAACAGCAGAGGCACTAAAACAGATCCATGTGCATCTCTGCTGGTAACACCCCTCCATTGTGGCAATAAACCATTCACATCTACTCTCAGTTTTCTGCTTTCTTATCTGTGCAAGAAGCTTTCGCCCCACTGTAGCTTGCTTTGCTTTTCTGAAATCTAAGAAGTCTAAAAATAAAACTTGATCTCCATCATCTTTATGCCTCCAGGTTTATGAGGCATTATTTCCCCTTCAAAAATTTATGTTCTCTCTTTCCCATTAAGTCGTATTTATACAAGTGTCCACTATGTCTACTCCTTGGTACACCTGTGTATTACAGACAGCCAGCATGCTGCTCTGTAGTTCCCAAATCTCCTTTGGAATCCCACTAAAACTGTCATGCATTTACCGTTTTCAGCCATTAACAGCACATTTAGTACTTACTGCATTTCTGAGTGAATGTGGCAATTTGTTCTTTTCATTTTTGTCCATTCTCTCTCTCTCCTGCCAAAATTTCAATCTGAGACTGACCCTCTAATGAGTCTCCCATAAAAAAGAACTCCTGTGCAGAAATCTCCATCAATTTCTTCCATTGTGAACAGAAAAGCAAAATATGCACTTAGTCTTTCTACTATGGCCCCACTGTCCCTGAATGTTCTTTTTATTCCTTAGTAATCCGTTGGCTCTACAGACTCTGTGTAGCAAACTTCCTGCTTCTCGCCTTATTCCTCAAATTCTTTTTTAACCTACCTTCTTACGGATGTTTGATTCTGGCAGAGTTTGACCTTTCTGTTTTCATCTTTCACACACAACTTGTACTTTTTAAACTACAGCTACTACCCCTCAAAGTGCCTCTACCAATGGGGTTCAATTATAAAATGAACTAGTATTAATATTACAAAAATAGACAAGGACAGAAGCCAACAATTTCTTGTGAAAATATTTACCTCCACCATCTGTAAATTCATAGAAAGATTTGAGCAGAATAGAGGTTTCCTTCTCAGTATTAGCACTGGTATGAATTGCTTTCCCTAGTCCACAGGACTACCTGGAGTCTGGTGAATTTTTCTTTAGAATCATACAATAGTTTGGATTGGAAGGGACATTTAAAGGTCATCTAGTCCAAGCGCCTGCAAGGAGCAGGGACATCTCCAACCAGATCAGGTTGCTCAGAGCCTCATCCAACCCAGCTTTGAATGTTTCCAGGGATGGGGCATCCACCACTTCTCTGGGCAACCTGTTCCAGTGTTCCACCATCCTCAGTGTAAAAAAAAACAAAACAAACAAACCAAACCCAACTTTCTCCTTGACCAAGTCTGAATCTTTTCACTATTTTGAAACTGTTACTCCTTGTCCTATCACAACAGGCTTTCCACAGATTCAATATACATGGATAATTTAAGTCACTTGTACTACAATGAAAATACTTTGTATTATTTATTTGTATAAAATACTCTACATTTCCTTCTGTAAAAAGGATCATTACAAGCAAGAAAAAAAAAAAAAAAAAAAAAAAAAAAAAAAAGAGACTTAGTTAAAAATTTATTCCCTTTTTTTTTAGGTGAGATTTCCGAAGAATGTATGTTTCAGTATTTTCAGGATCTGTATGATGTGATAAAGTAAACTATATAATACCAGAAAATGTTTGTCTAGAAAAGATAGCATGTTTATTGCAGGAAAAGATGAGAGTTAAAAGTGATGAACTGGAGGAATGGCCTAAAAACCAGTGTCATCTTCAGTAAGAATATGTGCAAGATACTGCAGTTTGGCAGAAATTACTGACTAAAAAAACGACCAATAAGAACAACGTCTTAGAACACGTGTCCTTGGATGAAGACCTGCTGGATCACTGCCTGACTATGAAAAAGAGTCACAGTGCTGAAAAAAAGACATGCATTGAGTCAAAAAGTATGAAGAGGATCCCATTCCATTCTATTCAACATCATGTAAACCTCCAGTCGAATACAGTCTTAATTTGGACAGGACAAAATAGATTAGAATGGAAGATAATGCAAAGAAAAGCAACAAAAATAACTGATGTACAGAAAACAGCACCTATGAGGTCAAAGAATTGAGCTTAAAGAAACAGCAGACTATGGTAGTTAAGAAGAAACATAATAAAACATATTATAAGAAGAAAAACAATTATTTGCTTTCTCTGAGACAGGTGCAGGGTGAGCAGTTATGGTGTTAAATTGCAACACGAAACGTGTGAATTGGAGAACATGAAAATAAAATTTTCTTATGGCATGATGATGTAAAGGAGACTGTTGTGTTCCTCAGAACAATTCACAGATGACAGATATGGATGATATTAACCTGAGGCACATGAATGGACCAGATGACTTCATAAGGCCTCTTCCTTTTTCTTGAGACCTGAGGAAGAATTTTTTTTTTTTTAACCCCTAAATCACTGAAAAGCAGGGCATTACAGAGCTGCCTTGGACAAAATGATGTTACAACCAAGTTGCTCACACATAAACAGACCATTTCTTTGCCCAACTCCAAGAAGCCCGTGGAAAGAAAAGAAGATGGTATCCAAGAGCTGGAGAAATGGTGCTGAAAGTATGGACCTTCCCTAGACAGTCCTTAAATGTGGCTTGGAAGCAGATGCATACTCTGCAGAGTTCAGTGCATACGGTCATGTGCAGCACTCCTGATGCACCCTGAAAGCAACGGATCGCACATCTACTGTGCAATGCATTCAATATGCAACAGAAAAACTAGGTAAGCTCTGCAGATATGGGCTAGTCAAGATCCAGTGAATGAGAATATTCCTAAGGCTCTATTTTAGACTGGACTTTCACTTTTCACGTTAACATGTCTGGTTCTTGAACTCAGCAAGCTCAAGAAAGGCTGGATATTTCTGTATTCCAAATATGGCTGCAATGAAAAGCAAGTCCTAATTCAAGCTGTCAGGGCTGTCATGGAATGTGGTTTAGGTCACTTAGATATAAAGATTGTTTGAAGGTAATTACACTGATTTTATGCAGTCATGATCATGACTAATGACTGAATAAACACGTATGCACAATACAAACCTCATGCACATTTCTGCAAACTGGATACCTCTGCTAAATTATCTAGCAACTCAGTAGAGCAATCAGCTAGGCAGCCTGTGGAAAATCTTGCATGACAGCTGTCATGTACTATGTCTATTAGTACCTTAAACAAAACCTAAAACAGACAGAAAAACAAGATCTTTGTTAACTTTGTACACCATGTCAGAGCAACACTGTCCTGAGAAAAATCAATGCAAAGAGAGAAGAGACATAACATTGCATAAAACTTTCTACTGAGCATAAAACTACAATTTCATTATCATACCAAACTTGGCCCACCACTTAATGCTTAATGTTGAACTCATAAATTAAAGCAGTTTTGTAAAAGCATAGAAACAAATTCTGAAATATGACTGAATTTAAAATTAAGATGTGCAACTAATCTCATATCAAAAACTATACAAGAATAGGTTACCATATTTAGACTAGAACTTACATTTGAAATTTTCTTGTGAACTTTAAATTATTCAGACTCGCCTGTGCAGAATGATGCTCAGGTTTTATCAGGTGTCTGTTTTGAAACAGAGTTAAAAATTGCTAAAATTGTCACGCTGACCACATACACTTACTGCCTTATTTTGTGAAATAAGTGAGTTCCATAGAAGGCTGAGCATGAGATACCCTCCACAGTTTCTATTACAAGCAAAATTTAGTACATACTATTCATCAGTTCCAAGGAGCTGTGCAGAAAGATGCTGCTGTTCTTTGCACACAAAGAACTCTCTTAAGAAATTCTGTACAAATCTTGCTTTCGAAAACTGCAGACATCTGACAAATTGTACTCTTACCTGCAGCACCTTCTCTTTTACAGGTACTTTACAGCAAGAACCATAACTCTATTTACAGCACTGCATACATATCGCTTATTTAACATTTCAGGGAAAAAAATCCACCACTTCTGTGTATTAAGATACTTACTGTTACAGCTTTCCCTCCACAAAATTACTGTTTGGACAAGATATATCAAAGCAATGCACAAACACTAAGAGACAAAACAAGAGTATGTAATATTAAAATAAAGCTTCTCTCAAATGCATTTGCCAGCATATAAAACCAGTATGTTAGCACCACCATGCACCACAGTGATGAGGTCAGGTTTTGACAAACGGAAGTTCAATGAAAACTCTGAAAAACCGTTCACAATGATCCCAGACATAAGCCTCGCAAGCTGCAATTCACTGACCTGTGTAAACTGATTTGTCTTCCAGATAATCTCCTGGTGAACACTATTGCAAAATCTATAAACACAGATGGCACCAACTAACACCCTATCTAAAATCTCAGTAGAAGACCAAATACAGAGACTGAATTTATCCTCCCACATCACAGGTGATTCTTTTCAAACACATCTAAGGAATTACACCTGGAAGCTGAACCAAGAAAGTTCTGTCACTGCTGTCCAACGTCTCAGCTACCCTGAAGAACCACACTGCTTGAATGAATCTGGTTTAAAAACTGTAAATAAACTCTTAAAAAACGAATGCAACATTCCGTTCACATCAGGCCCAGCTTATAATTGCTACAGTTATCATGCTGACATTTCTATTATCAATAAACTCACAAGATTTTTTCCTCAAGCATTGTAACAGAATAACCTAGCTGGGATCAAAAAGAACCTTGCAAGATGAAAAGGCCAGCAAGCTACAGTAAAACTTTAGAATAAATATTAATTGTTCTATTAAAGCCTACTATACGATTTTATCTACAAAACTTACTGTTACTCATCTGGAACACAGTGATAGAATTAACACTGTTATTGGTGAAGTGTCATAAATGAGGCATGAAAATACACACAACACATGCAATGTCAGGTGTCAGCAAACATGAAGGTCAATTGGTGAATACTGAAGCTAATTCAAAGCCAAGACATTTTCACCAGTAAGATCTTAGATATCGTGTATAAAACATGAATACAACAATACCTCCACTGTCTTTGAGACAGTAAGACAGTATTAAAACAAAGTAATTTGAAATGGAGCATTGACACCAATGACAAGGGAGGCTGTACAGCTGCCTTGGCAATATTGCTTCGTTAATGCTTTCTAAGCACTAGAAGCTGTATAAAGATGAAAATTAAAAGATCTGAAAATCAGCTTAAAGTAAGGCTTCCTTGTGTGTTTGGGTTAATTTATTATAGTCCTCTCACTGGCTGCAACACAGTACGACACTTGCTCCCAAGATATTTTTTCCCCTCTTTTTAAAGGATTTAATTTTCACGGTTTATCATTTAATTTCTAGGCTTTCACCACGGGCCTCAAAGAAACCCTCAAAGAAACCTCCAGCCAACAACATTTAAACCAATATAAATAAGAAATTATTTAAGGAACAAATATCACTGCAGCACTTCGGTCATGCAACTACGTCTTATTCTGGATTCTCCTTTGAAGAGCTCACATCTAACTTTACTACAGAGCTCCAAGCTGAGAAATATAGTACGATTTAGGACCAGAAGACAAGGAAAACTGGAGAAATTAATCTTTAGCAACAGACTGTGATTTTTTTATTTTATTTTTTATTACATGTACCAAATCAGAAACAATCCTAATGACCGTGTGAACACCACAACAGTTTCTAAATGTCTTCTGCCATGATTTATTTGTGCTCAGTCATGGAAAAGACAATTTCCAAATTGCTACACATATCCCCTGCGTTCAGAATTTCAGATATATTCCTGATCTGCTCACATAGATTGAGCACATTTGCAGTCATCTGCTTGCTTCTGCAGCGAATTTATAACTTAATTATTTTTTCATCGTGGATTTTGTTTTCTTTGGAATTACCTTCCACAAAATTACCTGCTAGGAAAATACTTCAGGAAAATTGATTATTCTCTGATTAACTGGTGTTGAAATACTTATCCGTGGTTTATGCCTGACCTCCTGAAGTCTAAACATAGGGACAAACAAAGGCAATTAAAAAAAATAAGATCTCAGATCAGCAGTAAAATACTTTCAAAAATGTATTTACTACTTTCAATAATATAACATGAAAGTGACTGAAATGGTTTGCATTACTTAGAAGACGGTTCAGGAATAAAATACTAGAACTGTTGTTTACACAGTTTTCAGAGTATCCGACCATACCTCCCCAGCAATTTTAAAAGACAAGTGATAATAACACTAGATTTTTTAATTTGGCCTTTACAAAGGCCCTACATTCAGCTTAATTCCAGTTCATCTGTATGTAGAATGATGATTTTGGAAGAACATACTCTGTTAGTTTCACATTTCCAGAGAAGATTCTAGGCACCATGACCCAGGAGAATCCTGTCAATTTTTGTGAAAGCTGGAAAACCAGAAGGGAGAAATAATCTAAGCAAAAGTATTTGGTATCATTTTAACAGACTTGTCAGCTATAATCACATCAGCAATTGTCTCTGCATCAAATAAAGGGCTCTGAGAGCCAGTAACACCTTCCAGCTACTCACCACTTCTGCCCTTGCTCCTAAGCGAGTTCAAAACATTGACACCCTAAATGATTTATCCCCTAGGCAGAAAGGAGAGAAATGGGAACTGTAGCAGGGGAAGGGGGGCACTGAAAACAGAGAGGAAAGTGGCAAATGGGAAGACACAGAAAGCCCCTGTTCACAGGAAAAGAAGGAATGGGGACACAAAACAGCTTCTCTCATTGCCAAAAGCCACCAGCAGTTCAGAAGCTGATCTTTGCTCTCTGCAAAGGGTCAGCCAACAAGAGGAGCTGTGTGTGCTTGTGCATGAACGCACACATGTGTATAGGAAGCGGGGAGAGCTAAGGACAGCAGAGCAACCCTCCTCACCCCCCAACTCTGAGCTTCTGGAACTGTTGCATGGTGAGGGGGAAGCCCAGCTGCTTCAGTGGGGGATATTTCTACATGAAGATATCTTTTTTCCTTTTCCCCTTGTAATAAGCCAGCTTTAAGATGCTGAGGGTGAAATTCCTAGAAACTAATTGTTGCCTATAGTGGACAACCAGGAATCTTGCATCCGCTAGGAGCTGCCATTCCATGTTTCACACGCCCCCTTGTCGCAACCACTTCTCTCTTACTGGGGAGCCCTCCAACTGATACTGAACGTCTGACAAAGGAGACGCTTCTGCAAATACAAATTTTGATGAATAATAATTGCCTTCTTCACATCCTCAGAAAAATAATGAATCCCCTTTTAATGTAATTAGAATTTAAACAATAACGTCTACACTGCATGCAAAACAAAACATTGGGTTTCTTGCCTGGTGCCAGCTATACAGTCATCTGCAGCCCAACCAGGTTCTTGTGACGCGATAGCATACAGCACATAGTATGCCACTGTCCCACTGTAATTCAGAACACCACAAGCAATCTTCACAGTTACAGTCTAGAACATGAAAAAGTATCATAGCAATCACTGGCTTCCTTTCAGTCCTTGCCCCCACTATTCCTGATACAAACTTACCAGCCCAGTACAATCAAGAGCAACTTAGAAGATGTGGAGGAATATGCTTAGTTTTGATTAAATAGGTAAAAAAAAAAAAAAAAAAAAGACTGTAACATTCTTATACAGAAATGCTGTGTCCAGTCCCAGTGATTTATAGTCCTAAAAGCAAAT
>WHYT01015375.1:183914-221878 GCA_009806455.1 Tetrax tetrax
AAAAAAAAAAAAAAAAAAAAAAAAAAAAAAAAAAAAAAAAAAAAAAAAAAAAAAGAGAGAAAGTGGGTAACTTCCTACATACTGATTAAACCAACCCTGCGACCAAGACAGAGAACACTTGCAAAGAAAGCTGTGAGTTTTGTGATCGGAGTGGCTGCAACTAGAACATGCAACGAAAATCTAAGAACAGTCCCATGAAACTGTGCCTGAGATAAACCCTCTCATCATCAACTGCCCTAATAGAGCAGACTGACAGTTTGTATATATTCTGCACCTAACAATGGATGGACATGGAGAAAACACTCAAGAAAGTGACAGAAATTAACTGGGATTGTATTTTTGTAGCATGTTTGATTCAGAATAATAATTTGGAACATTGGTTTTAATGTCACCGACACTTTCTAATAAGTTGCTTGTTGTGCATCTGTATATGCATCTGTATATTATACTATATAATAGTATATATTCAGGCTTGGATGAGCTGTGTAAGGTTTCTGCAACCAAAGCAAAACCCTTGAAAATAATGTGTCTCCTTGCAGGTGTGAGCTTGCACAGCCAGAACTCACTGCAGGACTGGGACCAAGCAGACATTTTCATTAAGGTATCTGTAATGGTGCCTAGGAATGTTCCCCTCAGAAAGCCAAACCTTGTAATTAACATATGCAATACTTTCTTCTGGATGAGGTCAGCTAGAGCTTTTAATTTTCTTTTTTTTTTTCAGTTATTCCTAATAACTCATCTCTCATCAGAACGCGCAAACCCGCAGCGTCTCGCCTGCTGACTTCTGGCTGGGCGTACTCTTACTGGGATGGAGCAACCCAGCTGCTCTGCCACCGGGCACCGGCAGCGTGCGCTTGTCCGGACACAGCGCTGCCAGCCCGTGCTGTTCTACCTGACGCTGCTCCAACTCACCCGCCGCTTCTGAATTAGGGGATCCAGTCTCAGCAGGGTGTTACCACCGCTCCTTCGGAGCGACGCCTAAACCACCACCAAACTTTCAGTGGGAACTTGTGCCATTCACTTCTTGCCCTTCCCTGAAGGGCCATGAGAAACAAAATACCCTCCCCCACCCAAAAAAACCCCCCCCAAAAAAAACAAACCCAAACAAATAAAAAACCAACCCCCCCAAACCCTCAAAACTGAGCCCAGAAAGGCAAGGGGAACGAAGCACACGCCGCCGGCGGGAAGCTGCCAAGCTGAGCGCTGAACCCCCTCTCCCCCCCGGCAGCTCCCCGAACAGACGAGCGGCTCCCCCCCGCCCGCCCGTCCCAGGAGAGGCCGCAGGTGCCGGTGGGCGCAGGCCTGGCCGGGGGCAGCCCAGCTCCCGCCCCCTCCCCTCCTGACGCTCCCTGTCCCGCACGAAGCCTCCACGAGACCCCGCCGGCGGGCAGCTCCCCCGCCGTTCCCGCCCCGCTCCTTACAGAGCTTCCCCCAGAAACGGAACAGGAGGGAGAGCGGCAGCCGGCTCCCCGCCGCCCCCCACACCCCGCCGGCAGCCGCGACCGCCCAGTGCTGCCTACGTGTGCGCCGGGCACCCCCCTCCCAGCGCCGCCGAGCCCCCGGGAGCTGCGTCCCGCCGGGGCTGCCCGCTCGTCGGCACCTCCGCGCTGGAGGGAGCGAGGGAGGCAGCCCAGCGGCTCCAGGCGCCCCGCCGCCGGCCGGGTCGCGCCCCGCTTCGCCGCCGCCCCGCGGGGAAGGTGCGAGTGGGTGCCCTCCCGCCCCGCCGCTCCCCCGGCGGACGCAAAGCGGCTTTCCTCGGCGCCACAGCCCCGTCCCCGCCGTTACCTCCGCGCCGTGCCCCGTCCCCCCGGGGTGGTTTCCCGGCCCGTCCTGTGGGTACGGCCCCAGCCCGCGGGGAACTTCAGCCCCGCCGCCGCACGGGCAATGAATGGAAACGCGCCCGGCGCTCCCCGTTCTCCCTCCCCCTCGCCCTTCCTCCTTCCCTCCCTCTCACAACTTCAGCGGCTCCGCCTCACCTCCGCCGGGCAGCGGCAGATCCTCCGCGCTGGGGTCTCCGCTCCCGCCGCCGCCTCCGGACCCCGCCCCGCCGAGCTCGCCCTCCCCCGCTCCTGCCCGCCACGACCATGCACCAAGGGAGGACGAGAGAGATCCCGGCCCGGCCGCCCCAGGTCGCAGGAGGGAGGGAAGGGAGCCGTGGCGAGGGGCGGGGAGCAACGGGACAGGGCCGCCCCGCGCTGCCCAGGACCGGCCCCCTTACACTGACGTCCCCCGTTCTCACACCGCTGGCCGCCACGGGGTGCCCGTGCCCGGCGAGCGGGAGCGCCCGGAGCGGGGACGAGCGAGGGGAGGGAGGCCCCGTCCGGCCTGCTCCGGGCCCTCCCCCAGCCGCCGGAGGACCCGGGCGGCCTGGCGTGCCCCCCAGTCAGCGTCACGGCTGTCTCTGCCAAAGGGGAAGAGGCCCTGGAAAGAGTCCAGACAGAGGCGGGTTAAATAGCCGAGGGTCCTTCGTCTGTCCCGCGAAGGAGCCGGCGGAGAACCGGCACCGGCCCGCACTACGGGCAGGGTCAGGCCCGCTGTTAACCATTGCACTGCTCACCACGGTTAATTGCCCCGCTGTCGTGGAGGGATGCATCGCATGGAAAGCAGGAATGGTAAACACTAACACCGCCTGTTTCCAAGCATTCCTCTTAGTCTAGACCTTCTGGAAAAAAAAATGGAGTTAATACTTACATAACTTAGGTTGCAAGAAAATGTCTGAAAAATTGTCTGCAAAATTTCTGTTTTCAAACCTTTTCTCCTCAGAACAAATAATTTCCTACCAGTCTCCCTTTAAAATTCCAGTTAAGGCTCTTCCAGTTTAAATGCAGCTCTCTGATTACCCAGGCTTATAAAGAATTTTGTAATTTTTATAGTGTCCTAAGATGTCTAATGCTAAGCACATATGGGAATACTACCAGCAACACTCATTTAAAGCATCTGCAGAGAAAATTATGGTTTAGGCTCAGACATGTCTCCGCATGCCTCTGCTATTCCCTGCTGCTGTGCCCTGCTGTAATACGCTGACTATTCCAAGTGAATGACAGGTGTCTAACTTCATAAAGGTCTTCTCAATGTCAGCTTCACTTGCTAGATTGGAACTGGCTGTTGCCATAGATAAAACCTACCACTAAACGGGTAAATAAAATAAATCACTCTGGGTATCTCAGAGACAAAAATGAACTGCTACACCAATGCCCAAGACTTGATTTGGCACAGCTGAAGCTGTCCTGGGAAAGAGCAGGAAGTTCTCTTTTCACAGCTATCGCAGCAATACCCTTCACAAACACTGCATTTACCTGAAGGTATAGCTTTGAGCTGAATTACTCTTTCATTCTGACGATACAGAGAGTTCAATGGAAGACGGTCCTGCTGACTGCTTGGGACCCCAAAGTCTCCAACTGTGCAAGCGTGCACTCCATCTGACTGGTCCTGCTGGAGCTGTGCCTTTTTAATTAGTGTCTGCTGCTCAGAAGCCCAAAAGTCAGTTCATGTTTTCCTAAGTCTGCAGGTTTAGGATGAAGAAACATGCACAAAACCCCAAGTTCCCATGGCAGAAACATTGAAAACTTACACAGGTATCTACACCTACTGAAAACACAGCATATGCTTTCATGTCTGATTATTGTCCAAACTTGTATCCTTATGTTACTTTTCCCCTTTCTTTCTGGACAAGTCATCAGATGAAACACTCTAAAAAAGTTTTATTAGAGACATTTTTGTTTGTTCCTATTAAAGACTCTGAAAATTCATTTCTACAAAATAAGGGTGTCTTTGTAAAGCTGAACTCTCTGTGACCTCCCGGAGCAGCGACTTTAACATACAATAGGAGACAACTCAATAGGCCTGTCCAAAAATAAACATCTCTTTAAAGAATATTTTAACCCTAGAGACTTCACACCAATAAAGCAGTTAAAATGTTACTTGATAATGAAAAATTAACATCATAGACATATTAATTTTCAAAAAACTATAATACCTTTTACATTCCAGTTTTTGAGGGCACTTTGAGTTAGTCTCTCTAATAGATGGCTCTACTACTTTCGGATGAGTTTTTCCAAAACAGATAAATGTACTACACCGTTTCAAAGCGATATGTTATAACCATGATAATCCATCAATAACCTGAAACCAGAAAGTATAAAACCTACACTGCAAATATTCTTGTAGGAAAGATCAGTTTTCCCATTGATCATCTATTAACTCCTAAAAAGCTAAAGTGAAGTGCTTATTGATTAATAAAGTTTACCTAGAATGAAAGGAAATAATTATTAATGCGTCCCTGCTATATTCATTTATGAAGTTTGCTTCTAAACATAGACATCCATGTGTGTCTAAACCACATAAAAGTCTCACTGCAATTAACAGAAGGGATAAGGAGTGATGTTGTGATGGCTGCTGTGGTAGTGGATCTAATGGCAGCAGCTGCCTCTTCTTCCATCTCCATTAATTGTTTAAAAATTGTCTGCTATTGAAAAATACTTAGCAGGAACAGTTACACAGTCCTGCTATCTGTTAGTGCTTATGTGCAGGCTTAGGAATTGGCTAAAGTAATTACTAATAGGAATGATGACACTGGCTAATATGAAAATGATAATTCACAGAACACTATGATAAAGTTTTTAAGAAGCTGATTACAGACTCACAGTATCTCATGTAATACAAAGGTGAGCCATGACTTAGAACATTTTAATTTGGGCTATCAGATCGTCCAGCCCTGTCTGGTACCGTCTGGTCCTCAGCACAGATTGTTTGTTACTTTTTACCTCAGATGCACAAAATTGTGTGGCAAGCTTGATGCATCAGGTTGTGGGGCTGAATGAGTCTGCGGATTAGAAAAACAGTCACAAGCAGGCAGTTTTTACTAGGAGATAGGAAGCAATACTGAAATTCCCTGATTTGGCCCGGAAGGCCAAGGATTGGGACCCAGACAGATCTAAGCATAGCACATAATTGTCTTAATTTGAAATGCTTATTTATCTGGAATTGGTGTGAGGAACATGTTATTTCCTTCTATTGAAGTTGCAAGGTTTTAATGCTAACTAACTATGATATTGGCTTTGATGTGCAGCTCTAAGCATTTTTATTTTGATTAACTGAAACCCAAATGCACAAACAAATAACTCATCACCAGAACTTAGCACATATGCACTATCCAAACAGGAAACACAGATGTCAAACAAGCACACTTTGGATTAAGTAATATGTGAGATGGAAAAGATGATACAATGGTTTTTCCTCTTGCTCATAGATCTTCCCATGTATTAACTTCGTAGGCATTCATTTGTTTGGACAGTTTTCCTCCCTAAACATTGGTTTACTTACAACCCCAGATAGTAATACCTCACATAATTTTGATTGATCTATTTAAATTCTCCATGGACTGTTAGAATGAAGGATTATTTTACCCTGAAATTTCCTGAAGTTCACCTGAACAAATACAGCCTTGGATGTGGCCCAAAAAACATTCTCTGAAGATCATAAGAATAGAATATAGACAGAGCAGACAAAACAGGATAGCAGAAAGTACAACCAAAGAGGCTACGACATCCAAATAACTAGCAAATAACATACAGGCTGGAAAGCAGAACAGACTCTATTTGGCTCAAAATGAAGCTCTCACTTAGTCTGTGAATAGTCACTGGAAACTATTAAAGATATTGGAGAAGATACAAAAATGTCTATATGGTGCCTACAAAAAGCCAAAAATTAACAAAGGGAGTATCATGTACACATATTGCAATTAGAAGAAGTACTTAGACTAAACAGCAAACCAATCTCAACTTTATAAGGTTCAGATATATTCGTATTAGATTTGTTCACTGATTGTATTTACTTTCCAGGTTTTTTTTTTTAAGTGGCTGCTGTTCCAAAACCTTCTCACTGTGGAAGATTGGAATAAATTTCAATAGTCTATTGAAATGAATGATCTGACTATAGAAACACACAGGGAAGAATTTTATTGGAGAAACATAATGTTGGAAAAACAATGTTAAAACTGGAACTTGTCCTAAGAACTTCAAGGAAAATGGAAAGAGAGGAGACAGAACATGCTGGGAAATATGCAAAAGAGACGAATCAACTCTGGAAGAGCCAAGGAGTTAGAGGGAATTGAGCGAGGGCATGGGTGTTAGTTTATTGTGGTTTGTTCTACCCCACAGAAAAGCAAGACGTAAAACATCAGCCGAGACAGATCTCCAAGAAAATGTATTTTTCTCATGTAATGTTTGTTTTTGTTTACAGCCTCAAAAATCTCAGTTCCTGTAAGCACTTAGTTATGACATTTAATTTTTCAGTAGTTCATTCCACTAGTGTCAACCAGAATAAGGTGTTACAGAAAATAATCTGATCCCTCTGTTCTATAGGAACGAAAGAAAAAAAAAAAAAAAGGACATTTGAAGAATGGAGAAACCCATCTGTTACAACGTGTTTTGCCATAGCTTGTAGGAACCTTGGTCACGGTCAGACTCACACTGTACTGTAAACACAGAGTAAAGTGAGGGTGTCCTGGCCAGAAACATTTTACATCTAAGCAAATCAGATAAAAAACCCAATGCCTAGACACAGTCAAGCAGAGAACTAAATAACAATAACAACTACTGATCAGCATTTTTTTTGCAAAAGCATCATTTAAAAAAAAAGTCCCCAAATCAATCATCACAGATTGATTGTAATATAATATAAGCGTGGCCAGCAGGTCGAGGGAGGTGATTCTCCCCCTCTGCTCTGCCCTGGTGAGACCCCACCTGGAGTACTGCGTCCAGTTCTGGAGTCCCCAACATAAGAAGGACATGGACCAGTTGGAGAGGGTCCAAAGGAGAGCCACGAAGATGATCAGAGGGCTGGAGCACCTCTCCTATGAGGACAGGCTGAGAGAGTTGGGGCTGTTCAGCCTAGAGAAGAGGAGGCTCCGGGGAGACCTGATAGCGGTCTTCCAGTACCTCAAGGGGGCCTACAGGAAGGATGGGGACAGGCTGTTCAGTAGGGCCTGTTGTGATAGGACAAGGGGTAATGGGTTTAAATTAGAAGGAGGGAGGTTTAGATTAGATATTAGGAAAAAATTTTTCACAATGAGAGTTGTAGAGAACTGGAACAGGTTGCCCAGAGAGGTGGTGGATGCCCCATTCCTGGAAACGTTCAAGGCCAGGCTGGATGAGGCTCTGAGCAACCTGATCTAGTCAGGGATGTCCCTGCTTCTTGCAGGGGGGTTGGACTAGATGACCTTTGATGGTCCCTTCCAACTCTAACCATTCTATGATTCTATGATTCTATAATGGACATGTTGGTAGCAAATGAGACATGAGAAGAGGCGGTGGTTAAACTGAAAAAGACATTCAAAATTAGCACCTTATGTTGTGGATATTTAAAAAAGGATGCAGCAGCATCCTGATTGGATAACAGCAGTATCATATTGAACCTATCAAGTTCAGAGAAAAGGAATTTTACAGTTCAGACCCAAAATAAAGTTTATGTGAGAGCTCTAGCCATGGGGAGACATAAAACATACTATCTGAAAGTTATTATGTACAGGATCAGTGTACAATATCTAGACTATCTGCAGGTGAGGACCTAGGGAGAGATCAGTGCTGAGTGGCAGAAAACATGGAGATGTTGTCTGCAGCAAGAAAAGACATGGGAAGAAGGTTTGGAAGGAAAGACTAGGAGCTGTCTGTAACTACACTGAATTTGAACTGATGGCTTAATTCCATAATATCCAGAGAAATATCTTGAGATTTTAGTCTCTAGAGAAGTCTAGGGTGATTCAGGAAATTTAGTTCAATATCATGCAGGTTATTTTGATACTAGGAACAAGTAAAGGAGACAAAGGATAGAGCTGCTTAGAGCTTCCATGGAAAAGTGATGAAGAAAACACTCTTCCAGACATGTAGACCAATGCAAAGCAGCAGCATGCATTCATCAAAATAAAAACAAATTTAAGAAATAAAGTCAGCAGAGTGTCTCACAGCCTGAGACCTTTAAAAGGAAGGCAACATGAGAAGAGACGAAGACCTTTGGTGAGTGTCAAGTGATATCTGGTGACCCTGGTTGAGTATCCTGAGGTCTCACATTCCAGCTCTGAACAAAGCTTGGTGTTTTGGGGACAGTAATTGTTAAACTAATTTGGGACTCGGCCAGTGTGGTACAAGCAGGAATCCACCACTGTATTTTAAGAAGGCTGTAATTGAATGCAGACATCAGGCTCACTGAAGGGATCCAGATTTATCACTGTGTCTAATCTGTATTTTTTAAACACATATTATTGTAAGTAGTATGAAAAAAAAAGCTGTCTAGCCAAATAAATGTTGCCTGACACAACAGCAGTAACAGCTGTTTTATCTTCTTTCCCATAATTTGGGGCTCTAGGACAGAGAATATTTTTAAGTGCACTTTGAGGCAGTAATTCATGGGAATTTAAATTAGCAGTACCCTTTCTACCGAACAAACCAAGACATCCATTAAGTATAAATAATTAAAGAGGCCAGGTTTTAAATATGGCATTCATCTAACGAAATTCCCACATTAATACCCAGCTATGCTAATCTATTTCTCTTCTAAGGTCTTAAAATCTCTTCTCATGTCCTAAGGAGTGCTAAGAGAAAACATATACAGTCAAATAATTTAATGATGTTGAGCAGGATACTATGCATATAATATTTGAAATTACTCTATCAACTCATATATCCAGTTGAAAAAAGCAGCTTCGATATGTTCTTCAACTACTAGCTTATTTATCACAAATGAGGCATTTTCTAGGACTCTGTCCAAAATATCCTACAGTTCTACTGGCTGTGTTACAAATTACAAAAAAAAAAAAAAAAAAAAAAAAAAAAAAAAAAAAAAGAAAAAAAAAAGAAAAAGGAAATAGTCTAGTGCTATTTCTAGGAATTATATATCTCAAAATTATATAATATTTTTCATTCACCAGTGCTAACATCATCAGAGATCAGAGATAGGAAAATCTCAACAAATTATAACACTGCCAAGTTTTTCAAAGCAATATAAAACTCGAAGAAATTGCTTAAGAATTGTGAAGATTCACCCAAACTATCCAAAGAAATTCAGTGAAATAGGCTTCTTACTCCATAACCCCAGCTCTAGAATAACTGCTTGAAACATTTTTCAGAATTAAAATGGACATTCCCAATGAGTGATCTTGTCTAGGGAAGCACTGAACTCTGATTACGCTAAGGCTTTCTAAGCTCTACGTGGAGTGTCGGTGATACCTACAGCAGCACAAATCAGAGCAGTTACAGACACCATCTACTCCCACTGGCAGTTTCTTCTGCTTTTGAGCTAATTTCCACACATTCCCCACATTCAAGGATGGGAAGTGGATTCCTAGCATATTTTATGCTTATCTGGATGCTCAGTATTGTATACACTGACCATGGCATTGCCAGGATGGAAAAAGAGGAAAAAACGATGATGCAGATTGTTTTTTGTTGGATTCCCCTTCTTTGTTTTGTTTGTCCTGTAGACATCTCATTTCCACTCCTTGCACTCTAATAAAACTGTTCTTACAGAAGATACAATGATACCTTCTGTCCCAGAAGCCTGAATTAGTAGTCTAGTCTCATTTTCTTTACTTGTCAGACATCTGTAATACAGTGCTTCAGGACGCTTTTGAAATCTTTTCCCTTCTTGTCCCATGTGGCTCTAGTTTCACTCTATTTTCTTTCCTGGTCTTACCATAAATGTACTGGAACCCTCCCTGAATATGGATAATATGAAATTATCACATCCATCTCCAAAATGAAATTACAGAACAGCTCCATCTATCAGCTTTTTATTTCCAGACTGTGTAAAAGAATGATTGAATTCTTATTTACATGTATACGGTTAGCTATTACTGCCTTCAGTCACACTTTTGCCTTGATCCTTGTTTTTTCTTCAGAAGCATTTACTTTCTATTTTGAAGCTTAGTGACTGTAAAGCCAATTTGGAAAGCATGCAGTCTAGTGCTTTGGCCAACACTGTGTATTTCAGTTAAACCAAAACTCTGAAAATAAACCAGAAAAAAAAACGTGCAAAAAGAGTTGTTCTGTGTTTAAATATGAAGTTCCTGAGAAGTAATTACTTTTCCACCTGCTTGGACCTTGCAACAAATTGTTCCAATAGATTTAAGACTCAAGACTCAAAAAATTAACCTTTGGAGGATATATTGTACAAGCCATCTTCATTAAGAGGACATATTGTACAAGTCATCTTTGTTAAGAGAATGTATTTAATTTTTCCAGAAAGCAGTTAGCATGTAATATATAATTTTAAAAATAACCTTGAGACACTTTTACCTGTAAAACAGCTGAAACACCCACAAAATATGAACTGAAAATAATAATGTTACAGGTTAGAGCAACTCTGTCAAAAAAAGGCCCACAATGCCATTAACACATCCTTCTCATCCTGTGGGGCTACACCATGTTCATGTTTACAGCCTCATAAGAGTACTAATCTGACATGTATTAGAGTAAAGAGATTCAGAGGTCCTAAGCAGCCTGGGGGCACACAACAGCATGTCTCTTCCAGAGAATGAAAGATGCACACAGTATATAATGACATTAATTTGGGGATAATATTTTAATATGGAGGATCAAATACAGTCTATATGACTCAGAAGAACTTGGATCTTGCTAAAAGAAAATATTTGTCAACTAATCAGGAGAATGCCTTTTAAACTTCAATCCTGCATTTTTGATATGGCCTGTTTACTGACTCCAACTCCGACTCACACCAGAAGGCTTTTCTCTGTCAATCGCTAATCATAATTAAGTACTAACAGTTACAAGGATGCAGCAATTTCCTTGTAACTGGGCAAACTACAGAGTATGACAATATTAGCTTCCTTGGGACATGGCCATGCATTCTGAATTTTAACACAAAAAAGTAATGTAAGATGTACAACGAGGTTTACACTTGATACTTGAAAAATTCACAAGCTTTTGAAATAAGAAGATTTCATTGTGCAGTGCAGCATGCACCACTACGTGTAAGACAGCCTAAACATTAGATGCTTTCAAGGAGCATATACTGAATAAACTTGGAACAGTGAGCAGCCATTGGCTTAAAACTAGCTAACAAACTTGCTAATTTTTCATTATTTGGAAGAAAACATATAACCTCAGAAGTTGTTCAGAGAGCTCTAAAAGGAGTCTAGAAAAATACTCAAAATTTGTATCAGCACACTTATAATTGTTCAGGTACCTGAAGCTGTTAATGACAAAGTAATGGAATTATTTTTTTGGATAATAGTGTAAAGCCAAGTGAATGCAAAACTCTTATTTTCTATGTAACATATTAAAGTGTTTATTTGTCACATGAAGCATAACACTGCGTGAAGCTTCTTTGAAAAAAACTGTGCCTTTTCATTAAAAAAAATCTGTAAAGTAATAGTCTTTGTATTTCAACTTAATAATCACTTGTATTTATTATTAAGCCACAAAACATTAATTGAGTGTTTCGGTTTCAAATTCCATGTAATTGAGCTTATTGGTTTTTAGCAATAAAATGTTGTGCTAACCAGAATGTTGGCCTAAACAAACTTCAAAAAGAAGTTTAATGGCTAAGAAAACCCTGCTGAAGGAGGCTGGTATTTAGGATTTATGGCATTTCCCTCTAAAGTGCATTGTCTTTCTCCAATTATTCACTGGAAGCTGAATCCATCACTTTATTCGATATCAATTTTAAAAGAATGTGAAAAATCAGCTTTATTATAAATGGGTGAGATCAAATAGGAGCTTTTGGTGGTCTAGAGGTTGAGGATTCTGGACCACAGGCTGATAAACTTTTTTAGGGATCCAGCCCTATGCTAAAATATGTACTTCTCACTATGCTTGGCTTTACTTTAAAACAAAGTTTGGCATTTACTTTAAAATAAAGACTGGCTTATTTACCCTCCAGGTGCATATCTGTGTATGTTAGCAAGGGAGATCTGTTGAGATCTTTAACTCAGGCTTGACTGATGAGGCTGCATCTCAAATGCTGTGTTCAGTTTTGGGCCACTCAGTACAAGGACATTGAGGTGCTGGAGCGCGTCCAAAGAAAAGCAACGAAGCTGATGAAGGGTCCAGAGCACAAGTCTTATGAGGAGCAGCTGAGGGAACTGGGGTTGTTTAGTCTGGAGGAAAGGAGGCTGAGAGGAGACCTCATCACTCTCTACAACTATCTGAAAGGAGGCTGTAAGGAGGCCGGTGTCAGTCTCTTGCCTTGAGTAAGTGGTGATAGGACAAGAGGAAATGACCTTAAGTTACGTCAGGGAGGATTAAATTGGATATTAGGAAAAATGTCTTCAGTAAGAGGGTTGTCAAGCACTGGAACAGCCTGCTCAGGGAAGTGGTGCAGTCACCATCCCTGCAGATACTTAAAAAATGTGTAGATGCAGCACTTAGGGACATGGTTTAGTGGTGGATTTAGCAGTGTTAGGTAAACGGTTGGACTCAATGATCTTAAGGGTCTTTTCCAACCTAAATGATTCTGTGATTATAAAAACTCAGTATTTGAATCCTTGTCTTAAAATAGGTTGATGGCTCTCATGGAAAAAGGTTACGTTTTTTCACAGCCCTCAAAATTATCTACACTGTAAATACCACCTCACTACAAGGGATTTAAATTTCTCTTCTACTATTTGTTTGTATATGCTCTCTGGTAACCCTGTCTTCTGATGAGTCAATTGCCTTATCTCTGTGAAATAATCAAATAATATTCCCGTCTTCTGGTCAGTTCTAAATGCAGCATAAAACTTCTTTCTCCAATAGCTATCCTTGTTAAGGACAGTTAATTCAACATCTCTTGGATCACACTCTCACAAGCACTAAACCAGCCTTTTATTTCTCAAAGATTCTCTCACATGCAAGTCATGCTGTATCTTTAACTATTTTGTGTGTAAGTAGAAAACTTTAAATTGTATTTTTATGTTTTTCATCTCTGTAAGAATTAAATTAGCTTTTCAAGAAATGATGAATGATCTGCATTAAAACATGAATGAAAATGCTTAGCTGGAGAAAGCATTAATGAAACACTACAGTGATTAGTCCTAGGAATTAATGGTTTCATTATTTGAACAGATAAAGTGGAATCAAAATAATACCTTGGAAACTCAGTATTTCCATTTAGCTGCAGATTAAACTGATATTGCAAGGCCACTGTACTTATTGAGAATAAGGAAAAATAAATAAAAAATGAGAATTAAAATACCAAAATTGATTAAAAGTAAATGTTGCTAATGATGATAATTATAGGGTTAATAAACTCAAGAGGAAAAAGAAATAAGAAGCTAATTATAGAGAAAAATAAGGAGCATGTTAACCAAGAGCAGCTTGCATAGTCATTAGTGCTTGCCCTTCCTGCAGTACCAAGACATCTGTAAAAAGCTGTAGTCCATTAAGAAAATTCTGACATGCAAAGGCAAAATAATAGAAATTTTAGTTTCATTGTCTAATGGTCTTCCCTAGCTATTCCATACACCTTAGGGCTTGGCATTATGGCCAAATTCAGTAATTACACAGTACATCAGCTGTAGTTCACAAAATAATACTGTACTAGCCACTGCACAGCAATAAACCTGGCTAACTATCTGCTGAAACCTTTAACCTATGTTTTTGCTATGTGAGTTAATTTTAGCAAAATGGCACACTTCAGCTACTACTATTTACCTTAAAAGTTTTTTTTTTTTTCCCAGCCTTTTCTTACTTGGTAGTTGGGGGATGATTTCACAAGAAAGTGGTATGCACATTTACGAAGTCACTGAATAACAAGTAAGCAAAAGCCGTATCTTAACATCAAAATAAATTCAGTGGATGATCCTTCCTGGGAGTCACATTTGATTATGAATCCTTGAGACAGCACTTGGAGAAATACCTAAAGAAGAAAATTCTAAGTATAATTTAGTAAACTAAATTGTTCTGATAAAGGGAAGCGTTATGTTTTGTCTGGGAATTCACAGGGCAGCAGGGATGCACTCAGTCATGGTCATTCTGAGCACTGTGGGAAGATAGTAGATGGGTGCAAGGTCATTAAGAAATGGTTCCATGCAGCAGTTTCAGACCAAGTACTACACAGAGACAATTAGCATTAAAGCCATGATTAATATACAGAATACAGATTCTGGCTTTGGAAGAGCAAACAAAGAAAACCAGCCTCGTATGGCAAAGAGCACATGGTTTTGCAATGATGTAATGGCAACAAAATTAACAAAACTCTAAGCTAAGGGTGTACAGCAGAAACTTTTATGTATGTCCTTTACTTACTATGTGTATGGCAGTCTTGTGGATTCACATTTTTGGAACAGTCACCATTTCTACCAAGTTAGATTCTTGTGGTTTTGGCTATCTGATTTCAATTGAAATGTCTGACTTGGAGCCAAATCATGGTCTTTCCATGAAACTGATTCTAGGCCAAGTGGACTTCAGGGAGCCCAGATAGAGTATATGCAGTAAAACAAATAAGGATACTTTTATTCTCCCATCTTTCAAATTAATTAAAGAACTGTAATGGCCCTGAACCACTGTTAGTGCTATTATAATGAGAATAAATTAACCACTCCCTCTTAAAAAAAAACCAACAAACAACCAAACAGCAAACAGAGTTTGTATCTTCATAGTCTGCTCATAGAAAATAAAATCCAATAAATAAATATTTTGCAACTCACAGGTCTACTAGACCATTTGAATGACAGAGGCCAGGTTGGACAGGGCTCTGAGCAACCTGATCTGGTTGGAGATGTTCCTGCTCCTTGCAGGAGGGTTGGACTAGATGACCTTTAAAGGTCCCTTCCAACCCTAACCATTCTATGATTCTGTGATTCTAAGAATTGTAGAGTAACTTACAAGAATAAAAACCAAGATTTTTCTGTGTACTTGGGGAAACTCTGTTAAATTACCAGTGAAATGAATGGTCCACATCAGAATTTGAACAAAAGATAATCATGGCTTGAGGCAGAGATCAAAAAACTGAATAAATACAACAAGGTTACATATTTAGGCATTTAATTAATCATCTACAACGTCATTTGCAGCAAAAATTAGTTTACAATGGAATTATTCTGTACTTAGAAACTGTTAAAGAAAAACAAACATATTCAAGTGTTCAGCTAAAATAACTTGTAAACAATTGAGTAAATCAAAGACTTGCAGTAACATGGTTGTACAGTAAGTGGAACGACATTCAGCATCTTTATATTGCTTTATTTTTCTCTTAATATTCAAACTAATAAGAATGAAAGATATCTTTCCTACCCCATTAGTACACCATTAAAATTCAGTTTCACTGATTATAATTCACCATCCATATTTTTTCTCTAGCAATTTTATTTTAAGTATATAATTAGGATTTCCTGTTGGCTTTTCCTTTACGTTTTTTGTGATTACAGCCTTTTTATTGTTTAAATACAGCAGGCATTTGTATCTCTAACATCTTCCAGAACAGTACCAAAGAAACCCTATACCAGAGACAGCGAAGAATGCATAAATGGGTGACCTTAGACGCGTGAGTCAATAGAGAAAGTTGATATAATCCACCTTCAACAACAACAGCACATTCTGTCAACTCAGCTGAAGTTGACAATATCATCACGTTTGCAATAGAGATACAATTATGGCTGGAAGATTCCCACAGCCCTGCCAGATTCCTCAAGGGGATTAGCACTTGTCTGATTGCAGTACACAACAAAGACATTGTTAAAATATCAGTGCATCAATCAGGAGGAATTTGGAGACTTTGAAGCTTAAAAAAATAAAACAACAGTGTGGGAAAAAGAAGCAGTTACAATAGTTAAGTGCAGTTATGTTCATCTGATTTAGTTAAATGAAACATTCTCTGACAAGACTTTTATCCTTAATTTGTCAGTAACAAATTTAGAAATAACTTTAAAAAAATCATTAATTACTATCAATAGTTATTTGAAAGTAATTCAGCTTTATGCGATCCTTTCCCACACAGAAGAAACTGGCAAAATATAAAGGAACATTAATCACCATTAACCATGAGTCTCAGGCTCCTAATTAACAGAGAGCAAAGCCTGAGACTGCACTGCGCCATGCTATTGTCAGTGTTCCTTCTTCACAGCAGCTGATTTCAGAGGTGGTGCAGAAAGTCTTACGTGGTGGACCTACTGAGAAGAGAGTGTAGCAATTGCCAATGCATTCTCTTCCAAATCCTGCTCTGGTTTGTAGACAGTGCATAAATTTCAGCTGTATAATATTCACTGATAAGAGTGACCATGAACAATACCCACATGACTTCCTCTAAGTGTGAATGTGCAGGCTTTTATTTTCTAATTTACATGAATATTTTCTGTCACTGTTTGGGTATGGATCCAAGCTAAATGTCATCTAGCAAAGGTGTCGACTATAGGGGTGTAATCAAACTCAATGTGTAAGAATTCACCAAAACCTTGCTAAAATTTCACAAGAAATCTGCACTAGCTGCAGGAGTGGGCTTCTCAGAACTTCTTATGCAAGTGCAGTAAACATCACAGTTTTAAGAAATGTTCCAAAAATCAATATATCTTCAAAAACATCTCTAACAGATTAGTCGCAGAAGTGACTAAGAATGCATAAATTCAATACATGCAGATAAAGTGTAGCACATAAATCAAAAGCACAGAGAACAGCAACCAGAGATTTCTGGATACTGCTCCCTTTACTACATTTGTTCCTACTACAAACAAGTCCTACGGAAGTTTGCACAGTTCCAACTGAGTTTGCAGCTTGTGTCATGCTTGATAAGTCTTTCATTGCAAATAATCTGATTTTTTTTCAAATAGCACTCAGATCTTCCAATGAAGTCAGAGGGCATGCTGACACCAGCATGAACTTGAACAAATCCTAAATGAGAAAAAGCAGCCAAAGCAACTTGATAACTTTCTTAGTCCAGAGTCCACAGACTTTGCAATGACGCTTATAAAAATATATAGTCATCATTTATTACATCACAGAAAGATGAATAAACAGAAATGATAGCAGCAAGTAAAACTGTATGGCAACATGCTTGTTATCCAGCATGTTACAACCTATTCTACAATCGATGCAGCCAGTGGTCATCGGATGAGCAGGCCTACGTGCTATTAGGACAGAAGTGTGCTTGGACAGACATACTGTGCTCACAAAAAAATTGCCTGTTTTTGAATTGTATAGCTGGCCTTAACCATGACCATACCATCAGCAGAGAAATAACGAGTCTCTCAGAAAGAAATTACAGACTGAATAGAGTTGAGTTACTCACTCTGAGCATGAAAAGATGCAATTGTTACCACTGCATAAATATGCAGAGGCGTGCCACCGCCACACGCTTGCTAGAGACCAGAAATAAAAAAAAAACAGAAAAAGAGGACTAATATCTTTCCAATAATAGCATAGTACTTATTGGTATAAACTATCATAGCTCAGTTGGCTACAGCAGAGCTGTATCAGCCTCCTAAGATGAAGATCTTGGCTCTTTTATGATTCTTATTACTCCTCAAGAGTTTGGAACAATAGGGCTGAAATCGGCGAAACACGAAAGCACGAATACTCAGTGAAACGTGCATAACTAGATGGTGTGACGAGAGCAGGAACTGACAACAGAAAGGCCAGGTCATGGAGTTTTCAGTTTGTACATGCCAACAAATCACTAAAGGTGTGTGAGGATTTGCAAATGCTACATGATTTGAAAATCTGTTCTGCCTTTAATTTTTTGGTTTACTGCCTCGGAGAGGAGAGGAATGAAGAGTGTCAGATTACAAAGTGGAATTCCTACTGCTGACCAGAAAATATTGGATTTCCTTGTTTGGACCCTAAGGGAAAGAACAGTAGCCAGTGTATTGGCTTTTTGGAACTTGATTTCTAAGCAGTACTGTAAAGCTGAATATAGGCCCATTTTATAACTACAGAAATCTACTAGATTTACTGGGCTCTCTTTCTCTATAGTCTTTATTATGGGTCTACTAAGAGAAAATTCTATCTTAAATATATTTTTTTCTTTCTAGTATTTATAGATTTTATAGTTATTATAGATACATATTAATAGATTAATATATTTCTAGCTTTTAATATGTATTTTATATATAAAGACAAGTTATAATATATAAGTTTATAAGTTTTATATATTTTAAACAAATCTTTATATATTTATCCATTTATATATTTTAAAAAATATAAGTTTAGACATATTATAGATTTTTTTTTTACACTGAGGGTTGTGCAACACTGGAATAGGTTGCCCAAAGAGGTGGTAGATGCCCATACCTGGAAATATTCAAGGCCAGGTTGGACGGGGCTCTGAGCAACCTGATCTGGTTGGAGATGTCCCTGGTCCTTGCAGGGGGGTTGGACTAGATGACCTTTAAAGGTCCCTTCCAACCCAAACCATTCTATGACTCTATGACATAATTTGGTCTTTCTGAAAAAAAAACTTCTTTCATTTACAGGTTTTTGAGCAGAAGGATAAGGAAATGGAGACTATAATATTTTCAAGACAGTAAATTTTATCAATAATAGTTCCTAATATTACAGGTCTGTTTTGAAACTGAAGTTCTATGAATAAATATATGTTTGGTATCTTTATCTGGAATCACATCTAGCTAACATTTATTTTAAAGATAAACAGACAAGGAAAAAACCCCAAATAACATTAAACAAGAATAGAGTGTTTGTAAGGTGCATAGATTAAAAAACTGAGAAAGCCACCATCAGCAAGTTCATCGATTACACGATGGTGTGTGGTGCAGTTGACATGCTGGAGGGAAGGGATGCCATCCAGAGGAACCTTAACGAGCCTGACAGGTGGGCCGGTGCAAACCTCATGAAGTTCAACAAGGCCAAGTGCAAGCTCCTGCCCATGGGTTGGGGCAATCCCAAACACAACATGAGCTGGCAACATGTGCTTGTCGCCCACCAAGCCAACCACATTCTGGGCTGCCTCAAAAGAAGCATGGCCAGCAGATGGAGGGAGGTGATTCTGCCCCTGTACTCTGCTCTCGTGAGACTCCACCCGGAGTATTGTATCCAGTTCTGGAGCCCCAAAAATAAGAAGAATGTGGGCCTGTTGGAGTGAGTCCAGAGGAGAGCCACAAAGATGATAAGAGGGCTGGAACACCTCTTCTTTAAGGACAGGCTGAGAGAGTTGGGGCTGTTCAGCCTGGAGAAGAGGAGGCTCAGGGGAGACCTTATAGCGGCCTTCCAGTACCTAAAGGGGGCCTATAAGAAAGACTGTCAGAAACTCTTCAGCAGGCCCTGATGTGATAGGACAAAGGGTAATGGTTTTAAAACAGAGGGAAACAGATTCAGACTTGAAATAAGGAAAAAAAAAATTTATTATGAGAGTGGTGGAACACTGGAACAGGTTGCCCAGAGAGGTGGTGGATGCCCCATCCCTGGAAACATTCAAGGCCAGGTTGTATGGGGCTCTGAGCAACCTGATCTGGTTGGAGATGTCCCTGCTCCTTGCAGGGGGGCTGGACTAGATGATCTTTAAAGGTCCCTTCCAACCCAAACTATCCTATCACTCTATGATTATTAACAGAAAACAAGTTTCTCTTCTTCCAGCAGTGACATAGGATAACAGATACCGGCACATGACATATTCAGATTACTGTTCAAAATAAGCCCATGATTCTACAGTTATGTAACCTTATCAGTGAAAAAGAATCAAAGAGTGTTCCCTGAATTGAGAGCATAATTCCAATTTACATTAAAACCAAGAATCTTTAATTCTGCTGTAGAACTAGGCTGGGCTATTTCATAAAACAAGCTGGAACCATGACAAATATATTTCTGTAAGACATGAGAAGAATGGCTGATAAACAATGTTGTTGTAGCAGCGTCTCAGCATCATCACTGCTTCTGAAAAAATAGATGCTAATGCACTGAGAAATTTCATCTTTGTATTTAGAACCAGAGATGCAAAATGTGAAATTTAAAAGTACAACAAACTTAGATGAAGTAGAAGCTTGTTTTGTTTGGATTTGGGTTTTGGATTGGGTTTTGGATTGGGACACATATTTTATGTCAAAAGTTAAGCATAAAGTGTATCATTAATTGAATAGCACAAAAGTCTTCAATGGTATTTGTGGGTTAATAATTAGACTTGCCTCTTAACCCTACACTCAGTCTTTACAGACAGAAAGTGGCTTCTTGCAATTTTATTTATTGCTGTAAATAGAATAAACGTTTGCACAGAAAATCTTCCTTTTTTGCATGAAAATGCTCTCCATTCTCTAGAGCAAGAATAATAATTAAAGAAAATTTTGCTTTTAGGTGTTTCTTTACTATACCATGGAGTTTTCTTTATTATAGAGGAAATACAGGAAAAGGGTGAATTCTAAAAAAATTCTTCATGTAAAACAATGGACATTAAATACCGGTGTACTGTAGGCAGAAATAATTACCCAAAAATTCTGTTGTTAACAAACAACTATAACTCAAAGGAATTTCAGACACTTCATACCTGCTGCCTCTAAGAGACAGTTTCTCAATCATTTACTCTGTAAATGTTTCTTCAGAGTGGGCTACTTTGTAGGGCAAATATAAACAAAACTGCAATTGTTCCACTCCATTCCCTCCTACATTTTTCAAAATCCATCTGGGATATTTTCATAAGTCATCTTTGATTTTATAAATGTGCCCATTTTTTACTCAGCCAAAGGCTGTGCCATTTCAGCTGTTCTGGATTTCTTTAGGCTGAATTTATGGTAAAAGAAAACTATCAGTAAATTCTTAGCCAGGCTTCTCCACTATATTAGTCTCAGAGCTTTAGCTAGAAGCAGAATAATGTTAATGTATATGTTGCTCTTATCCAGTTGATTAATATACCATGACCATGCTCTCTTCATTATACAGTAAAGGCAAAACAGAACTGAAAAGGCAGGAGAATGACTTTGTTTCTACAACATGTCACTGCTGGGGCAGGCGGGTGTGACCAGACCAGACTAATAGCCACCCTGGGATTATTTCAGACAGTGCTTTATCAATCAAGTATGACTTGTAAAATAGGATATTTGAAAACAAAGCAAAGAGGACAAGAATTAAAGTAAAAATTCAGTACATCTATAAGGGCCACCTACAGGGCTGCAGTGATTCTTGGGACAGAAGTTGTTATGATTTTCACAGCCTTTTAAAAAGGCTCCTCTTACCATGAATACACAGGGCAGAAGAGAAAAAAATTATGATCCTCTAGAAAGTGACTGTTTTTGTGGGTAACTCCGCACTGGTGAGCAACATGGAGCAAAGTTTGGAGTCACAGAACTGCCATGACTGTAATCTATAGAGAAAAAATATATATATATATGTTACGGTGAGTTAAGTAGAATCAAGCTGGAAGTAAGAGTACATCTGCTAGAAATGAAGTCAAGCCTCTGACTTAATGCTCTCAACATTCATCTTCTCATTCTCCAGAGAGACCCATTAAAACTTTTATCCCAGTGAGGCAGAAGAAATATAAGGGTGACTTAAGGGCTCAGATGTCCTTGAATAAGCCATTTCAGAGTTTTCCATTAAATAAAAATTATGACTTTTACTTCAGGAGTGTGGTGGGAGAAAGTACACAATGAAGAAAGGCTCCAACATCCCTGGTTAATAGGGCCATCGAGTGATGTTCCCAGCACAACTGCAGATTCTATGAAATTATCTGAGCAGGCCAGAGATGTCCTGATCAAAGTTTTCCATTCATTACTGTGGGCTCTATGCCCAAAACTACTCAACAAGCATTCCTGAATACCGAACACAGTTTACTTTGTACATGTATTCACTGCGTTCTAACTCCTTATTTGCTCGAAGAAATCACAAGAATGCATGGAACAAAGCAAGACAGAGCTCTTTTATTTTTATCACTGTCCTGAATGCCAGAATCTGGCAGTCTAGAACTGTGGCTTTGGTGTAGTACCTTGTTGTGGCTTTTGAAGACTCGTCCAAATAAGTACTGCATTCCTTAGATCCAAATCTAGCGATTCTGACTGTATTTTTTTCTAACTATAGTCCTGCAGACAAAATATAGCTGCCTTTGTTGCTACTGAGTTTAACCAGAATTAGGGGATCAACATCCGGTAGCTCCTTTGATGATGGCAGCCGGTAGTCATTTTTTTTAAACTTGGCAGCAGATATATCACCAAGCTTTCCAATATCTCTCCACTCCACCCTGCAAAAATAACACTCTCAGGAGGCAACACTAACGCAACAAGAACTTAGTGCATCATCCTGTTTGCCTCTGCTAACCATGGTATGCAATTATAACAAGGGCCGTCACTGAACCCATCCATGGTTGGCTGGCTGACTCACTGCCTACTTTGTGCCAAAAAGTTTTTACTGTTTCTTGCAGCAGTTCTGCTCGATGTAGATGAGCTCATGCATGCATTGTACAGCACTGAAAGAAGACACGTGAGAGCACCAGCATCAGAAAAAGCAGCGTGGGACCTCAGGGAACTCTCTACGCCATATATGCAACCAGGATCTTCCCATATAACAACATAACCTGAAACCAAATCAAGTCCTCTGCCTGCAGCTAACAAAAGGAGTAAGCTGAAAGAGTTAAAACACTCAGTTGGAAACCTGCTGGCAAATAAACAGCTTAAAAACTTCCTTAAACTTAGAATTGGGGTTTTTTTCCCCTTCTCTTAGCAAAAGCACTATTTTCCCATTATAAACCTCAGCTTATTTATAGCTAGAGAGACACTAAACCTACGGGTCCACTTAGGGTGGGGCTGCAAAGGGGCTGCCAAAGGAAGGGCTGGGCTGTGGAATGGGTTCTCTGACCCCTCCATCACATCAGAGCTATGGTTAATGTTATGAGAGACACAGCCTCAGGGTTCAGCTGGGAGGGGAGCCTGCAGTGCGCTGCCAAAGGAGCAGGTAGGCAGCAAAAGGAATTCTCCCTTGACAACTGCAACATCCTAGAAGTGGTCTGGCATTCCTAGGCTAAGCACAGCCCACATCTACAGTCAGATTCTGGATTACCATGTATTGCTTGACATTATATTTTTTTGTCAAGTTTTGTTTCATTTAGACTGTTTGAGTTCTGTGTTTTTTGACTCACTTGCCTATTTCTCATTCAGGTTTCCCTGGCTCTAGTTTTAGAAACATGGCTACGCACACAGACCACATGTCCTCAGTGTGACAGAATCCATAACACATTGTTGTATCAGTGTCTCTGTCACTTTCACCCCTATCACCCTTTCCATCAGGACTCTTTGGTAAGTCAGCAGCAGGGTGGCACAGGTCTTACAGGACCTCACACTTATTTACTGCTTCTTAAAAATACCCACAACATAACTTTGGGAATATCCCTAGTAGTCTTAAAACCATTAAACCACCTTGTCAGAAACTAAGATGAGAGGCAAATTCACAGAGGCCAACAGGGATTGCTAGTCGAGCTTCAAATCCACAAAGACCACAAGGGTTTAAACTCTGGGTTCTTCTGTTCAGCGAGTCTGAAGAGGATTAAACTCAGTTTCATCCAAGACACATTTATCAACATTAGGAAAGTGGGACAAATTATTTTCAGGCTGAATATAGAGCTTCGGACTCAAGAACAGGTCCAGATCTTGTGTTTTGCTTATAAAACCATCCCTTCTTTGTTTCTGTGCATCTTTTTGTAAATAAGCAATGCAAAATGAGTAGCCAGTGTGAGCATTCTTCCTAAACTTGGTTACTTTTCTGAAGCTTAAATAATTTCTACAATATAAAAATGAAGACTTTTGAATTCAAAATGCTCAGATGTTTGCTAGATTAAGAATGAATCTTAACTTGGAAAGGGATGAAATGAAGTTTTATTTAGAGAGTTCAAAATGCTTGCATTTCTGAATGTTACTCAAGTAACCACAAAACATATAAAGAATTCTGTATTTCCCAATTTGAAACAACTGAACAGTATACAACTCTTTGCAGATGCCAACCTAAATGTGTCAGCCAGATGTGTTTTTTTCCCTAACCCAATTCAGTTAAAATATTTTCTGAAAGACCACCCATGGAAAATAATTAGGAAATAAACTAAATAATTATGCTTACTATAGCTAAGAAAATAATTAATCTCAGGATTTTCAAATGCAACAAGAGGAAACAGAGGGTGAATTTGAAACCTACGGAAGACAGTGACATGCCACAGTGTCTTCCTAGTAGATGAATTATATGACCTAGAATATCAGCAAGATATTAAAATGCAGATTGCGGGACACAGAGAAAAGAGAACATATAAAAGCTCTACTTACCTCTGAAATAAAAATTAGATATTCTTTAATCTTTTCTAACTTTAGCCAAGGAGCTGACATTGATGGGAGACTCAAACACATTAATTACTCAAGCTTTTACAAGTTAGTTGATGTTTCTTTCTTTTCCATGAAATCTGATATCAGCACAAAAAGAACAGCACCTGTAATAAAAGTATCATTAACAACGTACCCACTTTCACAGGTAAGCCAACATCTCTCCTCATGTAATACGAGTGCTGAATGCTGAATGATACAGAAGAATGTAGGGCAGAAATTCCCCCTGCCCCCCAGTCCAGTCCCTTGTTATTGTGGCAACCACATCCTGTAACTGCTACTATAAACTAAAATGTCATAGGTGGGTATTGACTGAGAACAGTTCTCCTTCTACTTTTATATGTCTGCTTGTGTAGACATAGTGCTAAATAAATATGTGCTACCAAAAAACCAGCCAGATCTTTCAACCTATTAAAAAATAATGTAAATTAACTGGATCTACTTGCCTTATATACTGGGGAATGGCTGTCAGTTTCTCCATCTGCATTTTGATTGCAAGAATAAATTAACCAACACATTCTGAAAAAAATGAGGAATAGAGTAGTAAACAGATGGAACCTCTGATATTTGGATAATTTATTTCAAAAAGGCATTTGAAGGACAACCTTTATCATTAATGCATAACATACAGAAATAGTAACTCTGGAAGTTGCACAAGGTGATTTGACACCTTATTTTTTTCAGAATCCATATACTACAGAAAATTAGGATATAAAAATTAAAGTTGCAGTACTAAACAGGTAAGTTGTAAGCTAGCATAAATCATTATATTGGTATAAAATAAACAAAATGCAATAGTTAGGAAAGGGAACTACAATAAAAGTCTTTCTAGAGCTACTGAAGGAAGATGCAAGCTTTGTCAAGGTGATGCAATATCTTATAAAAAGGTTTTGTTTCTTAAGTTTTCCATCCCTTGCTGTGGTCAGCAAATAACAGAGCTTGAGCCTCAGTTATCATAAAGAATCATCAAAAGCTTAAAAGTGAAACGCTGCTGTGCTGTGAAGCCAAGATTGTCACGGTCTGTACCTCTCAAATTTACAGGACAACATACTCTGTAAATTATTTTATGAGCTCATTAGGAAGGAAAACAAGCACACATCAAACAAGCGCTCAATCCCCTTTGTACAGGCTAGTCTAACATGTGAATTCACTCATTCATCCCTTAATTAATGAGGTTTCTAACTCACAAGTTGTCTAATTCATAACTCATAGCTCACACACCTATAAGCAAAATACTTACCTAGCTGATGATGAGAGTGCTCATCCTTCATCCTCTGTCAGAGTGCAGGCCTCCCACACTGAAAAGCACAAAAGCCTCAGCAGTCTGGCTGCTGTTGGATATGCTTCAAAAGCCTTTTGGGTAAGCTGATGTATTTACACCTTCCAGCTTTGACGTTTGGTCTGTAACATTTCCATAAGCTAGTGGATTCTGAAGGAACTGCCAAACAATCAATAGCAAGGATTATGGCTGCAGGAGACAGCAAGCGTCAGGCAGTAACGGCTGCATTAGCTAAAATCTGAGCAGGAGTTGAGTGAACAGTCATACATGATAGAAAAAAAAGCTTAAATGTGTTTTGTGAAATGGAAGGAGATATGATCAGGTATCAGTTTGGAGACAAGCTTTGCAGAACACATAAATTCTTTTTGATATTTTAAAGATATTGATTAAAATAAAAGGTGCTAAATGCAGTACAGTAAGACGCTCTGTCACAGCATATGTATTTTACTAGTGAAAATTTAAAATACCTGGAAGCAGGTCATAAACAAACAGATGATCCTTCACACAGTGCCTAGTCAAGCTGCAGAAATGTGCAATTACAAAGTATTGTAAGGCTCTGCACTGTGCCAAGGGACCCCAATGGAAAAGTTGTGACACCTCACAGAAGAGCAAAAAAAAAATCACTGAGGACAACTAAATACACGGAAGTTAAATCTCTGAGGCTCTAAGTGATACTTTGGAAGATGAGGGACAATCTGAAGACCTGATCACATATGCCTGCCCTGGTCATATCCTGCTGCAACCATCTGCTTTCAGCCATTGAGGGATGAATGGAGAAGGATATTGAACGTTGGCCTGAAACAGGGTTTCAAAACATATCCAACCAAACCACAGAGAGTATATATTTGGCCACTAAAGGAGAATTATTTCCTCCAAAACTATTTTTCTTCTTTCCCCATCTTCAAGGCTGAAGAGACTTGAAACAAAATAGAAAAAATACTCAAATAAAGAAGCAGAAGTGACAAAGCAGAGAGAGAACATAAGGCTCTTTGGAAAAAGGCAAACAGCTGAACAGGCTTCTGTAGAGCTTTGGTTTCACTTTTACTTGTGGGAAAACATCAAAGGTGGAAAAGGCAGGCCAGATTTAAGACTGCAGTGGAGAATCAGCTGTATCAGAAAGTAGGAATTTCTGTTTGTTTGTATATGCTTTTTCAGTTTTCATAAGTTTAATCTTTTCCATGCTTTATCTTTCTATTTAGAAAAAAAAAAGCACAAATTCTGTCAAGTCTGTCTCTTCATGAATTTGCTAACAATTAGCATAAGTCTCCTGAGGGAAAACTGGGAAAAGGTGTGCAAAATTTTAGTGCAATTTATTGGAGTTGGTCCTGGAGCCAGAAAATAGGCAGTCAGATCCCTGCTTTCTGGAGAGGATGACAGCTAGAGCTCTGAAGCCTGAGAACTTGGCTAGGGACATGGAGAAACCATAGCAGAACTCTGGCCAGACTCCAGAGTTTGAGACATTAAGAGAGCTGGTGGGTCGATCTTACATCAGTTTGATGAGTAATGGAGAAATGTTGCTTGGCTCAGTTTCACCATGGCTCAGAGCCCACTTTAGGATAAAAACAGTCTCTAGTATGGTAAGGAAGAAACAAAATTTGAGAAGAAAGTGTACTCACCACATAGGCAGGCAATAAAACTAAGGTTTTGTTCATCATAGAGTCATTGAATAATTCATAGAGAAAGGGCGCTTTGGAGGTCACCTGGTCATTCCTCACCACTACCGCCAAAGCAAGGCCAACTTCAAATTAGATCCAACTTCAGGGTTAGATCACATTGTTCAAGGTCTTCTCCAACCACAGACTGAATATCTCCAAGGACAGGGATGTCATAGCCTCACATTTCCTGTACTTGACTAATCTCATGGTGTAGGTTTTTTTTTTTTTCTTTTCTTGTATTGAATTGGCGCTCCATGTGTCCCCTGTGTGCTTCTCATCTTCACATACCTCTGAGAAGAGCCTGGCTTCATCTGATAGCAATTTCCCCTTTCTCTTTTCTTCTCCAGCATAAACTAACCCATTTCTTTAGCCTCCTCTTGTTTGCTCTCCTGCCCGTGATTATCTTCATGGTGCTCCACTGGACTCACTCCAATTTGTCAATACTTTTCCTCTACAGGGAAGCCCAAAATGTAATGCTATTTTCCAGTGCTGAATAGAGGAGAATAAACACTTCCCCTAATGTGCTGGCTACTTTCTTGCTTACATGGACCAACATGTGGTTGGTTGTCTTCACCAAGAGAGCACATGGCAACTCTTGTTCTATTTATGTCCAGCAGGATGCCTAGATTTTTTTCTCCACAAAAATGCTTTCTGTCCAGGCATAGCCCATCATGTACTCCTGCATGGGGCTATTCCACCCCAAGTGCAGGACTCTGCTTTTGTTGATTTTCATGAAGTCTTTGTTCACCCATTCCTTCAGCATGTCAAGATCCCCCTGCCTGACAGCCCTGCACTCCAGTTGACCACTACTCTCTACTCCAGTTTGATACATTAACAGTGAACAAGGATTAAGGATTTTGCTATATTCTGGGAGCTTTTGTTTTTCTTATTCTGGGAGATGTCCATCTCCGGATGGAGGTGCATATTAAAGGCAAAAATTATTGTGTCAACTGTTGTATTTTTTTTCTGTTCTTTACAGATACGTAACAGCTTCCAATAGAAGATGTCTTCTGGACAAATATGACACCAAAAGTCAGTTTATTCCACAAGATGGTTGCATTCTGGATGTCTCTGCTGCCAGGATTCATTGCAGCTTTTAAGAAAGGAAGGAGGTGACGTTTTAGCTTCTGCATTAAAAGCATACTGGACGAAGAACATTCAAACAACAGATTTATAATGTTATGAACATTTCACATACAATTGTTGGGGAGTGGGAAAAGACTGAAATAATATTCCCAACATATTTTAACAGTAGGAAATACTGAATTACTCAAGGAATGAGATCACAATTAGTAACAGTTTAATAAACAAGGTAAGAAATATGTGACTAGGACCATCAATCCATAAATCAGACTCTGCTATAGGGATGTTTTGCAGGATGCAGAGCTGTGCACTACGCCCAAGGACCCCAAGCCCCAGTGGCTGCTGGATCACAGTGGGGATCCTCATCAGGGTAGAACACAGGCACTGAACGTTTATAATAATACTGAAGCCGTGAGAGCAGTTTTTTCACCACATGAGGATATTTTTCAGACACATCATTTTTCTCTTCAGGATCATGAACAATATCAAATAGCCAAAGTCTCTTTGTTGGTGGGTCAGATGATTGAATCTTTGACTCATTAAACAAAGATGGTGGAGGGAACCAATGACTGCAGCCTGTAGAAAAAGGAACAGACCAAGGGTTAATTTTCAGATTTGGAGCAGCAATGTGGAGAAGGAAAGTTATACTGCAGTCGACTAGGTCGACTCACTAGGTCCCTCAAAAAGCCACTGGCCAATCACTGTTGCTGCATTCCTTAACTCTAGCCCAGCACCAGAGTCTCTCCAGCCCAGGCTACTTATATAGGAGTTCAATTTATACAAAAAAAAAAGCTGCACCACTGGGATCCAAACTTCCATGTCACTTAATTTCAAATCAAGTAATTTCAGGGGCTTTCTTCTTGGATTCGATGATCCTTATGGGTCCCTTCCAACTTGAGATATTCTATGATTCTCTGATAGTTTTTCCACTACTGTGAGAGTCATTTGTATATGAAATATCTTCAAAATGAAAGAATGTGTTGTTTGGATTTTAGAAGTGCCCCACCTAGATTTTTGCATGTGATCAAAAACCCAAGAATAACTAAAATAAATGAAATAACAATAAACACAATTAAAGTATGTTGGGGCAGGTGGGAGATATGACACATTGGACAAAAATTAGTGACTTCGTTACCTGGATATCCAGTTAGTAACTTCCATTTTCCATGTCGGATTGCTGCATGCATGGATATATTGAAAAGTGTATCATCCCATGGAAAATAATTGCTCTGTGGTAAAGATGTCCTGTTGTCAATGCCAAGACCTTAATGAAACAGTAAACTAAGTTAGGAACATTGCATATGCATGAACTAATTTTTAGAACTCTATTGGGAAACAAAGAAGTATCATTCATTTATTTTTATGTGTTGGATAAATAATTTGAATCATATATGTGCATATATGATTCAATGGATGTATTTAACTCAGAACTTGAACTATACCCCAAAAAGTTACCAGGGGAAAATGTCACACCTGAGTCCGGATAACAGGACTAATTTTCTATACAGATATTATATGTGTACCTCATATACCTATATTAAAAATGCTCATGATTGTAATTGCAAAATTTGCTCATACAAGTGCCCATATCATTTTGCTACTTAGAAATATAAAATTGAAAGATCTCCTGAATCAAGGCTGCTATTGTTAATTCTCTTAGATCACTCCAGGGAGCAAGTCCCAGCTCTTGACTTGTATCCACATGCAGAGAGTTATCTCTCTGGACTGAGTTGGCTACATTCACACAAATCCACAGCTGGCCAGCAAGGTACTTCTACAGCGTGAAACATGTCTTCATGCTGTCTTTTGTAGAGTCATATAGGATGTGGCCTTATGTCCAGATGTAAGGATAAAAACTCTCAAGTGTCAACTATGTCCAAATTGCCTCTTAAAAGGAAACTCCTTATAGGAGGGAGCTCAGAAAAAAAAATTAACACGCATACACCAGGGATGATCAGGAGACCTGTTCTTTACCGAAACCAGGAGAGAGTCAGACAGACACTTCAGGAACATCCAAACCATATTGCATATGAGCTTTCATAAACAAGATAGGAGTTTAAGACATAAAATCTAAGAGTTTTACATTAACTATACCAGTATCTGTTTACCAAAAGACTACTGGAAGGCAAATCTATAATCAGACTACAAGTAAGACATCAGGAGGTGGAGAGAAACCAATGCTGATTTTCATATTTCAAGAGATAACTTTCAATCAGTTTAGAGAATTTGAAAGACTCAGCTGACAGATTTTTGCCACTGAAACAGAGCATCCATGAGATGTACAATGATCATGTGAGATCTAGTATTTGAAGCAGAACTAGAAGTTTCTAAAAAGAGTAAATTATGTACATCACAGTGGGCCAAATATACCTCTGATAGAAGAGAGCAACAGAAAAATTGGAAAGGAAAGACTGGGACACAATTTCTCTACTTTTTTTGAAGGTTCTCCTAAGTTTCTATTTTAATACTGGACTTCATAGTTTGAATCAGTTTTTCTTTAATAAGCACTTTTTTTTTTTTGTGCATACCCAAGTTCTCTGTTTGTATCAGACTTGTATAACGCTCCCAGATAAATAAGGCTATAAAAGGAGACAACTTGTTTAGAGTATGCATGTACAGATTGAGGAGGACTCAGCTCATCTTAGATGATGAAGCACTGAAGTTGATGGTAAAATACTCCAAACCCCCACAAAACCAAGAAAAATTTCATAAATATCCCCAGAAGAATCTCTCCTGGAAGACAAATCCCCACACAGCCATGGGATCTCTGTATCAGATATGAAACAGTTTAAAGACTAATTGCTCTCTTAATGCTTACAAGGTATTACTTACTTAAATGCTTATAAGATACTGCTTACTTTTCAACATCATTATGTTATGTATTATTCTGTCATACTGTTCGCTACTGGGAATACTCTTCTTTCCCATTTAGTTTCTTAAAGAGCATAATGAAAGACATTCAGCTGACCAAAAAACAGATATATTTTTTTAACATTACATCTAAAAATTACAATATTAAGGCTTGATCTAAAGGAAAAATTATGTGAGTCTGCATTTCTGATTTTAAGGTTTAGCATGGAGAATATGCTTTAGATTGATGAGCTACGGTATATGAAGTCATAGTATTAAACAAGACAAATTATATAAAATACTTAAAATAAACAGTATGAAAAACTGTATTTTTAGATATACTTTGCAAAACACCCTTAGAATGCCATGGATGAGACTTAAAATAAGACTCAAGACAATAAAATAATTAAAAGAATGGGACAGTACGTCACCACCTAGGTCCTTATTGTGCCTCACACTGGATACTGTGAGATTTTAGTCCTCTTGTTACAAAAGGGACACAGAAAAACCATCTGGGATACAAACAGGTGTGACAAGGAAGATAAAGCTATGGAACAGCCTCTGTGTGAAGAATGACAAAACAAATAGAACTCTTCAGGCTCAAAGATGGACAACTGATGAGGGCCAGAACAGAGATGTATCAAATGGTGTGGCCATGAAAGACTGAATAAGGAACAACTGGTCTTTCCTAACAGGGGCATCAAATAAATTATGAAGTCGCATATTCAAAATAAATGATAGTATATACTTCCTTATCACAAACCCAACTCTAGTGTCCTTTCCACCAGATGTTGTGGGTGCCAGAAGTTTATGCAGGTTGAATGATAAAAAGGGTTTGCAAAGTGGAAGAAAAATCCACCAAGGGTTCTTATATACAAAATCACAACGTAAAGTTGAGGATGTCCATTAGCTGCAGGTTGAGGAGGGCATGAAACAGAAGTGTATTTAAGTGCTTGCCCTCATATGCCCCTTCCTGAACAACTGCTACTCTCAGAAACAGAATAATGAGCTAGACAGATTTTCAGTCTGATCATACACAAGACACGTTATGAAATTACTTTCAATTCAGGACAAGGCAAATATTTTGTTTACAGAAGGAAATGAGATGTTGAAGCAGATTTATGCAATCTCTTTTATTGTATTAATCTCGCTATGTACTGAACTAAAAGGGTCAGAACTTTCACAGAAGTTAAGTATAGAATCACAGAACTTCTCAAGTCAGAATGGACCCATAAGGATCATCAAGGCAAACTCCCTGCTCTTCGCAGGATGACCTAAAACTAAACCATATGCCTAAGACTGTTGTTTAACTGTAGTTTTAGAAATGCAACGAGTCATTTCTAGCATACCCTCTAGTTTACTTTCAGTGCTGTTCTTAAAAGGAGGGACAGCATAAAGAAATTAGAATATTAATTTCTACAAACAATGGCTTCCAATGCAGATCAGTCTGTATCAGGGCAGACAGCCCAGTTATTTTCTTAAGGCTTGTTTTTCACTTATACCAGATCCTAAATCAACAGTAGAGTACTTGAAATAATGGATTCACACCAGGTTTATACTACTGTGATTGAGATAAGAACCTAATACCTATATTATTTCCTGCTTTAATCATACAATTTTAAATTTTTAAAAAGCCCCTACAATTTACAGAAATGTTACAAGATGACAGGTTTTGCCATACTGAAGAAGTTATTTGGTACATTCAATCCAGCAGTGTGTCTCAAAAAGTAACTAATAGCTCTCAATTCAAAGTAAAACAGAAAAGATAAACCAAAACTGTTTACTTTGCCCAGCAATGTGTTATTTCACTTCACTTTCCAAGCATAGGCAAGATCATAAAAAATGATGCAATGTGCTTAGCCCTGATTTTCTCCTCCTAGCCTTTCAAAAAAGCTCTTTTGACCTCATTAAGTATCACATGTGTACTCCTGATTAAATAAATTATTTACATTAGGTGGGTAGGTTCCAAAGGGAAAAAACAGCCTTCCTTTGTA
Organism: Tetrax tetrax; assembly: GCA_009806455.1. NCBI lineage: Eukaryota > Metazoa > Chordata > Aves > Otidiformes > Otididae > Tetrax > Tetrax tetrax. The sequence goes on from WHYT01015375.1 coordinate 216,996, forward strand.
TTTTTGCATACACTTACGATAGCCTTCTGCTTAACTCATTAGTTCACCTATCCAACTGGGCAATGATTTCTAGGGGACGAAAATAGGAAGAAACATTTCGTCACTTTTCTTCCCCGGTATCAATGTATGCTTGAGAATCAATCATCTGTTCCATGGCTCGTACAATCCTAGTTACCTATCAGAAACTTAGCTAAAATAAAAAAAAATACTAATTTATCTGACCACTATGAAAAAGACAAAAAATTCTGAAAATCCATTTGTTTTATTTGTAACTCAAAATCTTCTCAATTCTTCTACTACTGCTGTATACCAAAACAACTTTGTGACCCTTTGATGCCTGCAATGGTATACTGCAATAGGAAAAAAAAAGATGACCTGATCCAGTTTTACTACATTTTACAGCTTCAGATGTCTTATTAGAAGCTTTCTACTCCTCTTCCTGTACAGGGCCTATAAATCTAACTTGTTTATTTCTCTAGGTCTTATGAAGTTCCTGACAGGTCCCACTGATATTTGCTGAAATATTTAATATTAAATCACGAGCAAATACTAAAAAACAAAAAAAAAGACAACAACAAAAAGCCACTGCAACACAGTACTTGGTAGGTATGCTGGAAAATTCAGATCTATCAGCATATTTGTAAATATTTCCTATAATTAGTTTCAATCTTTTGTTTTGAAAGGCAAATATTTCCAGTACAATGTCACCATAATTTGTAAAAGAATATTTAAGGACAGTCAAGACTCATATTGTGTAAATTGCAAGATTAAAAAAAATAGGTACAATCTGAATTTTTTTTTTTTTAATAAAGACAGACCCCACTTCTTCTGCTCAGTCTAAAAGAAAAAATTTGTGGAAACATCTCATCAAATGTAATAAATTTCTTAAGCATATAATAATTTAATCTTAACTATCCAATATTTAATCATAAGAAGGAAGAAGACAAATGTGAATTTTTGGCTGAGATTTTAAAAAGGGAATATGTAGGGGAATACATATTCCATGCCAATATATATGATCATATATATATACATATCTACATACAGATCATTTACTCTTCTCATTCCCCTAGCTCTCCTTCTTCTTTCTTTCAATGAGACTAACTCAAGCAATTGTAGAAACCTAAAATGTGGAGATATAAATAGAGAGTACATCTAAAAATAAAGTATTCTGCCTTCTGTCTATGATTAAAATTATGAAAATGACACATGTTGAGAAGAAGTTTTCTTGGTTGGTAAGAGATCAAAGAGTACACAGTTCTCTCTAACATACCATTTAGCAAGGTCGCAACCACAACATGTAAAGGGTCCAAACCAATATTGCATGAAACATGCTATATTTCTGTACACTGTGGTCTACAATACTAGTGTGCAGGGAGGCAATGTTGGGTACTGGAGAACAATTTTGAAGAAAGACAAAATAACCTTAATTTATTATTTATTTGGGAGATAGAGTCCTGCTCAAAGAGTTAATCTAAACAGCTTAAGTCAGTGTCAGCTTGACTACACCTCTACAATTTTCCAGTATCCTACACAGTACCAAAACCATTCTTTTATAAGCAGCTACATATAATCAGTGCCCTTTACGAAAAACGGAAGCAAATGAAGCTTCTACCTTTGTTTCTTCATCTGCAAAATAAGGACATTAGAAGTTATCTACATTTTGGAGTGTATTTCGCAAAGGAAAAAGTGAAAAATATCCACATTCTCTATGGTTAAACTTCTATATATGACAATATAACATAGCAGCAGATTGAGCCACATGATAGGGAAAATATAATCATAAAAAGCTCCAAGCTTAATTGCAATCTGCTTGATGGAAAAGACTGAAAAGCATGCATTAAGAAAAGCCACAAACCCAGGGTAAATTAAGATTTTAGATGGCTCACACTCTTTCCAGTACAAATGAGAAACACATCTGAAGCAAATAATAAACAGGTGCTACTGCTTTGCAGTTGTAAGGCACATTTAAGAGCTTTTAGTCAAAGCACGAATATCACCAGCATTTCCTGTAACACAAGTATGTGTGCATATTACACTACCAGGATGTCTAAATAGATTGACAGTTTGCAGTTTACAATGTATACGGCACAAAAGGACTCCCTAGTACTCTTAGTAACTAAAAATTATCTCTGTAGTTCTCAAGACTTCTATTTCAGTATAAATTTTGTCTGGGTATACAACACTCCCTATCACTTATTTGGTTACTCCACTCCAATATTTAAATAATACATAAAAGGATCCACATAGAAGAAAAGTTTACTTCTCATACCACATGGCCACCTATGCTAAGATACTAAGCAACCATGGGACAAGAGGCAAGATCCTCACATGGACAGAAAAGCATCTAATAAAATGGGAAAGAAAAAAAGTTTTTATTTCATGCTGGAGAGGCCACCATTGGATTACTAAAGGAATCTGTATTGGGACCCATACTGTTGAACATATTCCAAATGACCTTGAAAAGGAACTGAACAGTGAGATTACAAAGACTGTGGATGATTATAAGTTATTTAAAGATGACTGTAAAGAACAACAAAATACTGGCCAGACTTGTCCGGAGGGCTTTAAACTAGTGTGGGTGGGGGAGGGGGAGCACAGTTCAGCCCACGGCTGTCAGCATGGCGTCAGTGCCAGCACCGAGTACCCAGAAGTCAGGGAAGGATCGCAGGTAGGAGCAAATGAACCTAATCTGCAATACAAAAGAACACCTGTCATTCCAGCCAGCAAGTCGGTTTTGTCGGGGGCCCTGCTGAAGTGTCTCTATACCAACACACTCAGCATGGGGAATAAACAGGAAGAACTGGAGATGCGTGCACACGGGCAGGGCTACGACCTTGTTGGCATCACGGAGACGTGGTGGGACGACTCTTACGACTGGAGCGTCAACCTGGAGGGGTATAGGCTTTTTAGAAAAGACAGGCAGGGAAGACGAGGAGGGGGTGTCGCTCTCTATGTCAGCAACCGGCTGGAATCGGGGAGGAGCTGACAGAGAGCGTATGGGTCAGGATCAGAAGACAGGGACAGATGGGGATGTAACGGTGGGGGTCTGTTACAGACCGCCTGGCCAGGAGGACAGAGCGAACGAGGCGCTCTATAGCCAGATAGGAGCAGCCTCACGGCGGTCACCAGCCCTGGTCCTCATGGGGGACTTCAGCCCCCCCGACATCTGTTGGAGAGACAACACGGCAGGGCACAGGCAGTCCAGGAGGTTCCTGGAATGCGTGGATGATAACTTCCTCCTGCAGGCGCTAGAGGAGACGACAAGGAGAGGTGCCATGCTGGACCTCGTGCTCACCAACAGGGAGGGGCTGGTGGGGGACGTGAAACTGATGGACAGCCTTGGCTGCAGTGACCATGACGCGGTGGAGTTCAAGATCCACGGGGCGGCGAGGAAACTGCACAGCAAGCTCTCTGCCTTAGATTTCAGGAAGGCGGACTTTAGTCTCTTCAGGAATCTCATGGGCAAAGTGCCATGGGAGGCGGCCCTGGAGGGAAGAGGGGCCCAGGAAAGTTGGTCCGTATTTAAGGAGCACCTCCTCCAAGCTCAGAAGACGTGCATCCCAATGAAGAAGAAGTCGGGCAAAAAGGAGGCCAGCGTGGATGAGCAAGGAGCTCCTGGACCAACTGAAATTGAAGAAGAAAGCCTATAGAGGGTGGAAGGGGGGACAGATAGCCTGGGAGGCCAGGGATCGGGTGAGGAAGGCTAAAGCCCTGACGGAATTGAATCTGGCCAGGGATATAAAAAGTAACAAGAAAAGCTTTTACAGGTATGTAGGGGACAAAAGAAAATCCAAGGAGAATGTAGGCCCCCTCTGGAAGGTAACGGGTGTCGTGGTTACCCGGGATGTGGAGAAGGCTGAGGTACTCAATGACTTTTTTGCCTCAGTCTTCACTGATAAGGGCTCTTGTCCCACCACCCAAGCTGTGGAAGGCACAGGCAGGGACTGTGAGGATGAAGAACCTCCCACGGTGCTCGAAGAGCAGGTATGGGACCATCTAAGGAACTTGAAGGAGCACAAGTCCATGGGGCCTGATGAAATGCATCCACGCGTCCTGAGGGAACTGACGGAGGAAGTTGCCAAGCCACTGGCCATCATATTTGAGAAATCGTGGTGGTCTGGTGAGGTCCCCGATGACTGGAAGAGAGGGAACATAACCCCCATTTTTAAAAAGGGGAGTAAGGAAGACGCGGGCAACTACAGGCCGGTCAGCCTCACCTCTGTGCCTGGCAAGGTCATGGAGCAGATTCTCCTGGAAATCATGCTAAGGCACATGGAGAGCAAGGAGGTGGTTGGTGACAGCCAACATGGCTTCACCAAGGGCAGATCGTGCCCGACCAATTTGATGGCCTTCTATGACGGGGTAACAGCATCGGTGGACAAGGGACAGGCAACGGACATCATCTACCTGGACTTGTGCAAGGCATTTGACACTGTCCCGCATGACATCCTTCTCTCTAAACTAGAGAGGCATGGGTTCGATGGATGGACCACTCGGTAGATAAGGAGTTGGCTGGATGGTCGCACTCAGAGAGTGGTGGTCAACGGCTCAATGTCCAAGTGGAGACCGGTCACCAGTGGCGTCCCTCAGGGGTCCGTGTTGGGCCCGGCCCTGTTCAACATCTTGGTCGACGACATGGACAGCGGGATAGAGTGCACCCTCAGCAAGTTTGCCGATGACACCAAGCTATGTGGTGCCGTCGACACGCTGGAAGGGAGGGATGCCATCCAGAGGGACCTAGACAGGCTGGAGAGGTGGGCCCGTGCCAACCTCATGAAGTTCAACCAGGCCAAGTGCAAGGTCCTGCATCTGGGTCATGGCAATCCCAGGCACAAATACAGGCTGGGCGGAGAATGGATCGAGAGCAGCCCTGAGGAGAA